>WIGO01000050.1:141531-210835 GCA_014235945.1 Colletotrichum plurivorum
CCATCACCCTCATTGCTCATTGCCTCTATCATCTCTCACCTCTATTATCTGTACCTCTATCGTCCATCACCCCTACTGCCCATCGCCTCGCGTCCGCACACATACCAAAGCAAAATGCTAACCTACCATCGCCGGGCACCAGTACCACAAGAGGAACCAGAATCTCAGTGTGAATCTACATCATCGCATTCTGTGGTCATCATCCCAACCCCTATTCATGGTACAGGTACTGTGCTACTCTTGCCCGCGCGCCTCCCAGACCGTCCCCAAGGTCAAGCTTACCCACACCACAACCTGCCCTCTCAGAATCAACTTGTACAATCCAAAATACCAAATCACCAACGTATTCCAAACCAGGAGTAGACTATAACCCCCCCCCCCCCGGCTCTGTGTACACTCCCTCCACAGCATGTCTGAGTACGCATCATCCTCGCATCTTTGTTCAACTTGGACCAGCGCGCATGAAGCCTTCCCCAAAGAAAAGCGCAAAGACAAACAAAGTCTTCCACACGCATGCCTGTAAACCATTTCCTGTTCTCATCGTCCGTGACGCTCTCGCACGTATCGGGGAGCGGAATACGTCTCCCCTGCTGAATAGTACCCAGAGACAAAGGCAATGTCACAGGCGGACCTTTGGATGTGTCTTGCTGTGAGAGTTCTTTGACACTGAGGTGTGTGGTTTATATAGCGACCGTACATCGTCTTCGCCACTCCTGATCGGGGTCTGGGAGCGAATTCCCGGGGCTGCGCAGTTCTGTTTCAATAGCCTTGTATGGGCCTTTTATACCCCCTAGCATACCCCCCATTGCTGAGACAACCTGTTAACCAAGCCATAGGAACATCTTCACTTACTAATGGGGAACACAAGTCAAAGCACCAACTCAGACGTGAAATCTTCATATACAGTTCCAACCATTGAAATATCATACATGTCAAGGAAACCTCCGACTCCAGAGCAATGCTTCCTCCGTAAAGTACATGTACAGCGCAACAAGCATACAGCCCCATATAATACCAAGCTTCCCCCTCTTTTTCCTGTTTCTATCATATGATGTCTCCTCTACGCAGCCTTCTTCTCAGCCGTGACCTTCTTCTTCAGTGACGCCGGCGGCGTCTTGAGCCCCGCAAACACAGCCGCCGCGACGACGGCCATGCCAGTGGCGCCCATGGTGTAGGCAACCTCGCGCCCAGCCCACCAGTACACGCTCGTGAACAGGATAGGGCCAAGGCCGCGCCCAAGCTGCCCCCAGCTACGCAGGATGCCCAGCTTGCCGCCGCGCTCGTCCGCGGCGGCCTCGAAGCTGCTAAGCGTGTTCAGGCCCGAGACCACCGTCGCGGACGTCACGGCCAGGCACGTCGCCGCCCAGTACAGCCCCGAGGTGGTGGTGATGCGGCCCAGGAGGATGAACGACGCGAGGCAGGCCACGACGCCCACGCGGACGGAGAGCAGGGGCGGCAGGCGGCGGGTGACGCCGCCCTGCAGGATGGAGGCGACGAGGCCGACGAAGCCGAGCAGGCGGCCGTTCTTGGCGGAGCCGAAGGCGAAGAGCTCGTACGTCATGAAGGAGAGCGAGGACTCCATGCCGGAGAAGAAGAGGAGGAAGACGAAGTGGACGGCGTTGAGGAGGAAGTGAGAGTTCGTCCGCTGCACCGGCGCGGCGGGGGCCTTCTTCTCGCCCTTCTTGGTGCCCTTGCCGGTCAGCGCGGGAAGGGTCTCGGGCAGGCAGAAGTAGAGGTAGATAGTCTCCGTGAGGATGAGGAAGAGACTGAAGCCGGCGGCGGTCGCAAAGGGGTTCTCCTTGACAGTGCTAATGGTGCTCAGCCACGCGCCTAGGCCGGGGCCGAAGGTAAAGGCGATGGAGAAGCACGCGCCGATGAGCGCCATGGTCGAGCCGCGGCTCTGCTCGTCGGAAATGTCGGTCGCCATGGCGGTCGCGAGCTGGACGTTGCCCTCGGATAGACCGCCAACAACGCGCGATGCCAGGAACGTGCGGAAGTCTACGGCGACGACCCACAGGAGGACGGAGAGGATGTTGCCGCACATGGAGGCCAGCAGGGCGGTGCGGCGGCCGTGGCGGTCGGAAAGCTTGCCGATGAGGGGCGAGGCGACGGCCTGCAGCAGGCTGAAGAGGGAGCCGAGGGCGCCGCCGAGGAGGACGATGTCGTAGCGGGAGTCAATGGGGCGGGCGAAAGCGGCCTTGTAGCGGTTGAGGCCAGAGAGGACGCTCTGCAGGAGAGTCGCGGGTTCGGTGGCATTTGCGGTGGCGGGGCCGGCCTCGCGGTCGCGGTAGAACTCGAGGAGCTTCGGGAAGAGGGGTAGGATGAAGGTGAAGGAGACCTGGAGGGCGCGCCGTCAGTAAGTGTGTTGCTTGCCGAAGCGGTGCGCGGGGGAGAGCTCACGAGGTCCAGGAGGAGAGAGAAGGCGATCACTCTCAGGACACGTTTGCGCGTCTGCGGCTCGACTGCCGCCGGGGGCGAGGATGCTGCTGCTGCCATGTTCGCGGGCCTGCCCTAACTATCGGATGTATGTACGGCGGAGGGCGGTTTCGTGTGAAAGTCGTGAGGTTCGGGAAAAGGAGACGTCGAGGGGTAATATCTATCGACAGCCCCGGAAGTGTTGGGAACGAGCGGAAGAAGCGCGGATAGGAAAGGTCCGGTTTGCAAAAGGAAAGATCAAGACGGCATTAGCCAACGGAGAGAGAAAGAGAGAGAAGAAAGCCGTGGATGGGAGAAGGGGGGAAACGAAACGGGGAAAATGAGAAGGATATGGATCGAAGAAAAATAGAATGCGAGAGAAAAGAAAGACAGAGTTGTCGATTATTGTGTGACGCGGCGGGACGGGACTCTGCACCGCACCTACCCAAACCTTAGCTCACCCTACAGTGGAGGTGACACCTGCGTCTTCGTCTTGGACGTGGAACACTGACGTCCAAGCTCCCCACCCGCACCTGCAGAAACATGCTCGCTGGAGTCGCTGTGAGCCGCTGTCCCCCTTCACTTGGTGGTCGGCCCAGTCCGATGTTTCAGGGTCAGGGGCACTTGGGGATCCACTCTGAAGCCACTGAAGCGACGCTAACATCGGACGGGACTCGCTGGGCACCGCCGGGAAAGCCCCAAAGGCGCGGGACCGGCCTTTCGGGGGCTACGCCGAGCCCGGGGAGCCACCGTGGAGCGCCTTATCCATCATGGATGTGTCAGCTATTTCGGCACAATCTCATTGGGCGCATGGCGTCCAGAGACCGAGCCGTACCTCCAAGATTGAACACCAAGAACCAGTTTCTGTTTATAGACCGACAGACATCTGACGCAGTAATACGATCGCACGCTCATGATTACGATTCTCTGCGCCGAGCGTCCAGTGGGATGCGTCTCTGTCGTCTCACCACATCGGATGCCAGAAAAGCAACGCCCGTGCCCTCTGACGAGTGGCCCGTCAGCGCCTGCGTCGTCCCATCACCTGCGGCCCGGAGCTGGTGACAAACGTCCGTATCCGGTCAGACGGTCTTTGTCCGGCCGACGCCAACCCCGGACTATCGCGACTCCAAAAGCGTCTTTAGCAAGAGACGGCTGCTTCATCTTGCTCAGCCACGAATGAGAAGCTTGCCCGGTGCACCTGGCTCTTTGATTAGCGGCGCCGTCAAACATTTGGCAGAGATCTAAAATGTCGGTTAGACTCAAACCGGTCGTATGCTGCCAAGCTTTGTCACGTTTTTCTGGGTGCTAGTGTAGCGGCCTGGGACTCGTCCAAGTCTGACATAAAGCTCATTATTCTTTGCATTAAGATCCTTTTGCCTTTGCGAGTCAAGGGCAGCGACAATGGCCCGCGGAAAGCGTCGCCGAACCCTTGATACGCCTTGAGCTTCTACGGCATCGACTATCCAGCATTGGACGGATGCATGGCCTCAGTACTGATCTGATTCGTCCTATCCCATCACATCATCGATGCGCAGTCCATGGATGTCTGGTTGTGCTGTTCTCAATGCTTGTGGATCACGAGGCTGTCTCTCGGGTATATACGGCGAATGGCGAACATGGCCGAGTGTCATCTTCTCGATTTTCGTCGCTATCCCGGTATCCAGGCGCTCTTTGGATAACGCAGATCGGTGGCCGTCGACTGTTTAACGCATGTCCTCTTACATCTGCGTTGGGGAATTGCACGCCTAGCTTTCGGGCGCGGTAAATTTGTCTGTATTCGTGGAGCTAATTGGAATTAGCTATGATTGAGGAGCAGTACTGAATTCAGTCAAAGCGAATCGCCAAAGGGGACGTGATGATTGCATTTCCTTCCGCCTGGTTTCTTCGTTCTTCAAAGAGGCCATGCCTCGAACAAAGTTGCCCAGAAGTCGAGTGCCGAGATGTCGTCATGTTAGGCAAATCGATTTGCCGTCGTTTGGAATTGTCGGCCAGCCCTGGGGTTGTGGATATTGAGCAACTGCGATGAGCCTGCCAATCTGCGTCTACCGAAATCCGAGGAACCTGCTTCGATTAGGTAGTTCACATCGCCTTTGGGTAAACGATAAGAGGATACCAATCGCATCGCATGTCTGAAAGTCTGCTCCGTATCAGTGCAACCGTTGGGGCGTAGGTCTTATCTCCGCGTTGGGAACGACGTTTCTTGTGGCCCTGGAAAAGTCTGGAGAAGCAACTCAAGTTCGCAGTCGCGGGTGACCGTTGGAGAAAGTAAATGTCGGTGGACGCAATACCGAAGCAGCGGTCAAACCGTAGATTCAACTGCCGCGCCACAGACGTAGACTTCAAGCACGTTGGGGATCGCTCCTGTAGCCTCATCCCAACTGGCATCTCGTAATTGTAGGCAAAACTGCAACTCCCGATACCGACGTCAGCCCAGCCAAGATCGATAAGAAGATGAGGCCCATTCGCAAGGTGGACAGTCCAATCCAACTGGCCCAACGCACCGCCCTCCGCGGATCACCGAAGTGAAGTCGAAATTGGCTCGAGAGGGCGAGCAAAACCACAATTCCAACCCGCCTCTTCCAGGGTCTGGGGCAGGACAAGAAGAGGGGTCTGCTTCTGCTGCATCGTGGCGCGGGTGCGGTAGCCAGGAACGACGTCAATGCAGGGTCCAAACTTGGGTCGCATCACGACCGGGATGGACGAGGACTGTCTCAAGTCGGGCGCAACGCCATCAAGCGAGCCTCTCGGGAGAAAGAAAAAGAAGGGTTCGTCGAACAATGGGATGACGGCATCGCGCAGCGCTTGTGCCGCAGTGATGGTCGCGATCGTCCCCGTCGTCTGGTCGGCTGGGGGCGAGAGGCAAAAGCTCCGGGATGCAGGGCTCCCGAATCGGAAGAATGAGAGAACCAAGGGTCGTCGGATCGTCGTCGGATCGTCGCGGTCGCGCGAGAGACGGAGGGACGGAGGGACGGCGATCGGCGGCTTCGGCGTCGCCCGGCCAGAGTCTTGTCACGTCTTGTTTTCTTCGAAGACCTCCGTTGTACTTTTCTCAGTCGATAGCCAAGGGTCCCTTGGCAGTTGGAAGAGGAGGAAGAGGATTGAGAAAGTAGCTGCCTAGAAGTGGAATCATAATCGTGGGAAAAGATGATCCAGATTGTCCCAAGATGGTAGGCATCTTCAACGCCGAGAAACAACACAGCGCACCTGGTCCCTGGCAGCGGAGCGCAGCACCGCTAGTGGGGGTGGTTTCTCGCGTGGCTCGCGTGGTTCGGGGCAGATTTAAGCTTCCAGGCGGACAGTTTATACAGGGCCTTGGGGCACCTGTTTGCCTCACAGCCCTCTGGTTCCCTCCTAGGGCTCGGTAGGCTATTGGCCCTTCAGCAACATCGGTGGGTTGGGGCCCCTGTAGACAAGCTAAACACTGCCCCGAATCCCCAGAGGCAGGTACGGACAGGACTTGGGGGGGGTTCTTCGACTTCCACTTGCCAATCCAGGCGCAATCTGACCGACCGGTCGATGCTGTGACCCATCTTTTCTCACAATCTATGGGCCGTGATAGGGTGCCCCTCCCACAACTGGGCGAATGAACGGTTACTGCCAAGACAATCCGCCATCCTCCACCAATATTCGCTCCATCCAGCACATCCTTCGACATCAACGCTCCACCGACAACTCGACAGCTCATGAGCTTGTTTCTCGCGCCTTTCTAGGTCCTCTCTAGCACAATATTCCATTCTGTCTAGGGGGCTTGATGTTCGGGATGGTTGGGAGGCCGGGGGGAGACCATGAGGTCAAGCTGCCGCAAGGCACCGCGCGACCTCCGAAGGCCCGCCAAGACCAGGGCTGATCTGCACATTCAGTTAGACCGCATTCGCGCATCCTCGATCAATCTCACCTTTCCCCCGAAAGTACCTCCTCTCAGTCCGTCAGACCGGCACTTGCTACAGCTAGCTCTTGCTGTATTTAAGACCTTGGCATCCCCCCGGGTCTCAGCCCCCGAGCAAACAATCAACAACACCACAACCCCCCACGATCACTCGTGTGACACGACCCAACCCAGCCTGATCTGACTCTTAACACAAGAGAGCTCACCATCTCGCGACTTTCAATCATCTCCCCCAATAAGGGCATGGACTTCATCCTCGAACCCCGTAAAGGCGGCGGCGGCCGGAGCGGCGGCGGCAAGTCCTCCAAATCTTCAAAGTCCAAGTCCAAGTCCAGCAAGAAGTACAAGGGCGGCGGCCGCGTCGGCGGAGTCGGGGGCGGTGGAGCCGGGGGCGGCGGCGGAGGCGGCTTCAACACCCTCCCCGTCTGGGCCCGCGTCCTCATCATCGTTCTCATCGTTTGGTTCATCATCTTTCTCATCGCGCTCACATATTACGTGAAGCAAGGTACGTCCATCTTTACCCCCCATCGCTGAAATGGAGAACGAGAACTAACAGCACTCGATTAGAATGGCAACGCAAGAGAGAAGGCAAAAAATTCCGCTTTGGCCACGCCCTGGGCAACGCCCTCCTCGTCTCCACCGGCCTCTGGCTTCCTGTCTTCATCTACAAGAAGATCGCCGCCCGCCGCGCAAACAACAGCGGCACCTACGCCAAGATCGAAGAGGGCCACGGCAAGGAGGGCGCCGGCAACCACGACTCGTGGTACGGCGGCGCCGGTGCCGGTGTCGGGAACGACACCAAGTACGACCCCGGCAACCCACCCGCCTACCGTCCGCAGACCCCGAATCCCCCGGCTCCAGCTCCGGCGCCGGTGCCGCAGACCGGCGCGGCGGCGGATTACTACATGCCCACGCCGCCGTCGAATACGGCGCCCGCCCAGCATCCCCCTCAGTATGCCTGAAAAGCTGGGCGAATGATGGATGATATCTAGGACGATGTACGACTTGCGATGCTTTTTTCTCTTCACCAGTGCGATACCCCATTTTCAACGAGCGACTTTTTTCTCCTTTTTTTTGCAGAGTTCCCAGGATGTTGGTCACATTTAGAGGGACTGTACATAGACTTAGAAGGAACTGTATGTTCTACCGAAAAGTTTGGTGCTTTTCGTGGCTCGATAGCTACCTATCCAAATGCCTCTGGCACTACTCGCATCGTGATCTCTCCGCGAAGTTGCTGCTGTGCAAACTGTCCGCCTCCCACTTACCCCCACTTGCATTCATCTCATGTCGCGAACACCTCTGCAAACGCCCTACTGGGCTCCCCATGTTCGAACTGCGGAGCTGCATTCGACAAGCGACGTAGCCGGTGGGATGTTCATTGCTCCCGTGGATACCCATGCCTGGAATGAGCTACCAAAGGTCAGCAACATCTCACATCGCTTTTCAAAACGGGGAGAACTCACCCAACAATCCTCGTCAGCGACGCTTCAGCGCGAATCGGTTATCCTTATCAGGCACCGTCCAGTCGCGCAGACATTCTGAAGTTACTAAATCTGAGTCTTCACTTCGTCGGAGCAGGCCCGGCCCCGCGTCGTCCCGGACCCGAAACCGAGCCCGATGCCGATGCCGATGCCGAGCTCGCAGCTGCCCCACCGTTCCCGGCCGGGTTGGTCTGGCCCGCGGCTGCTGCGGCGGCAGCAGCCTGCATGCCCATCGGATCCAAGCCCCTCGCCTGCTTGATCTTATCCTTGACCTCTTTCGGGAGTGCCGTTGTGTCGTAGCCGCTCCGTCCCATCTTCAAGGTGGTTCTATTGTTCGAAAGGAAAGACTTGGACGTGTCCGTATGGTCGCCAATCTCAGTCCGGAGGTGTGTTCTCGCGATGTTGTCTATCGTCTCCCGCAGGTATTCTCGTAAATTGCGAGTGCCTTTCTTTTTGCAGGTGTGCGTATGGTTGGAGTCTGGTAGGCTCAGGTCGCAGGGGGGAAAGAATGTAGTAAGAGTTCGCAGTTCAGAGTGGTAGGTTTTTCGTCTTCTCTTGTAAATGACATGGTCTAACTTTCCTGGCTGCGGGTTATGTGTGTTTCGCGAGTTGGGCGAGCGAGTGAGCAAGTGAATGAATGAGTAGGAGTTGTGCGTGTATGAGTCCTCCGGTTGACGCAGGTATAAGTGAATGATTCTGATTGCTTATATATGATTTTCTTCCCGAGGCTGGATGAGAAAAAGTCACAGGGGAGCAGATTGCTTGAGCGTGCGCCGGCTTGCCTCGCTTTATACCAAAGTCGCACAAGCTTGCTGGATGTTTTCCCTCCCTCATCATCCCGCAAAAAGAGCCCAAGATTGCGAAAAAATGTCTCTTCTCACTTAATTGATTGCTCGGCTTGACTCAACTAATGTTCCAAGGGGGTGCGCGTGTAAAGGGGAAGGAGGACAGCCACGCAAACTGACTGCCCGTAGGTGTGCCGGTTTTCCCCTTCCTCTCTGGTGGCAGGTTTGTCGAAAAAAAGGGATGACATACACGGCTTGACTGACGCCCATGGGAAAGAAAATGTTTGCTTTTTTTCAGTCACAATCTCCCAAGCGTGGACATTACCATGTCTCTGCGCGACCCCATTCCCCGGGTGTGAGACATGCCATCTTACCAGACGAGCTTTTGTCGCCGAATTATCAATCATTTTGTTGAGCAAGGGAGACAACCTGACTGACTTCTTACCTAGGCATTGCCCCCCTCGTCCAAATCTGTCAGTGATTCATCTTAATCCCCCTTCCCCCATTGTCCCTTTCTCCAGGTATGTGACCCAGAACAATGGTCGCGCCAAAAATTTCCCCATCTCCGAACCATATCCAAATCTCATCCCGAGATTGCGGAGAACAGCGAGGGAAGTCAGGTCCAGACCAGCGAGTGCGAGGCCTGGACCTGAAGCCCTCGGATACTTCCATCCCAGCTCGCCCTTGTCCCGAGTCTTCGGCGAGATCCAAAGCTTCTGGGCCTCATCCGGAGGATCTGGTAAAAATGACGTGTAATGTCCCTGCGAGTCCCTATATTCATGCGACCTTCTGGGCCGAACCGGCCGCCCACATTCACAGGGTGCGAGGTCCTCTCCAGGGAGCCATCGGAATCTTGCCCCATCTGTTTTCGAGATTACAATCAGCGGCCGAGCCTGCGCAATATTCCAGCGTCCACACCACGCTGGACCGTTTTCCCATGCCCTGATCGAGATCCCAGGAGAACTGCTCCCTTGGCGTCGTACGTGGCGAGGCCAGGTATTCAAAAGCCAAAATGCCATGTCTTGCGGGTGGAATCGACCAAGGCGGCTTTCAGCCTCTCACGCAAATTCCTGGGCAGCGAACAAGGCTCCGGACTATGGGGCTTTAACGGTATCCGAACTATGCATTTCAAACCAGAGAATAGGAGAACTGAGACGTGTATTTTAGGAGAAGATGAGATGCCCAACGCCTGAGAATGCTCTACCACCTATAGAGCATTGAGTAGCCCTTGTGAGCCGCAAAACCAACCAAAGGAGGAATGGCTCCTCACGACGACCATGTATCGGGAACCCGGACACCATCCCCGAGAGCATGGCATTGACATGTTGATGACCTTCCGACCACTGTCCGACCCCTGATCTAAAGTCCTCGGCTAGGAAGATGCGTCGTTCCGCGCGCCATATGTAGAAATCGACGGCTAGTGACGAAAGGTTCGCGTCTCCTCCAAGCCCTCAACTCATTGCTTAGGACCACTTCCACCAACGGCGGGGTTTTCGTCCACTTCCTGTGTCGGTGTGGTGGCGACTTCCTTGTCTTTGGAAGTGGAATCTTCTGGAGTCGGGGACTCGGCAGGCTTCTGGTTGCGTCGGAAAATGGATTGGAAGTAGCGGCCGTATGCTGCTCGTCTACGCCTGCTTCTCTCTTTGCGTTCCTCCCACCTCCGCTTGAACCGCCTATTGTACTCATTGTGCCTTCGGTTATCCATTTCAATTTCTTCGGCTGTCCTTGGTCGCGGCGGGGAAGGCGGCGGGAACGGGTAACCGTGCATATGAGGAGGAGGCGGAGGGGGAGGAGCGGTCAACGCCGGATCGACTGTCGGGGGACATCCGGGCATTCCAGGATACGCCATCTTTTCGGTGACTTCTGATAGCCCGAAAGGCCAAGCTCGTCCCGCTCTACCTCTCGCCCGTCCGAACCGTAGGCCCAGTCGCCAAAGAGAGCAGAGCTATCCGCAGAAGCCTGCAGATGCTTCTCCGGTTATGCTTCTTCGTCTCTGCTGACAGAAGAGCAGGCAAATATCAAGGACTTCAGAGCCAGGCGCCGGTGGAAGAAAGGTGTGGTTGTGTCGTAAATCAGAGGAGCAGAACCGGGAAGGTGGTGTGGCAAGATCGCTCCGAGGGATGAGTATCAATACGTGATCCGGGATAGATGAATGAATGTCCAAGAAAACCCGTTGTACTAGGCTAAAATTGCTTTTTGACGGTCCGAGTGATGGATGTTGAGTGGAACAACGTGACGAGACTGGTGTAAGTGTAGGGTTGGGGTGATGGCGAGGTTGAGGTTGATCTGGCCCTGGGGGCAGGAAGAGATGCAACGTCGAAGTACCTACGTAGAAGACGAAAGAAAGGGAAGGTCGGCCCGAAGCTCGGGTACTTGAGCAACTCGTGAGGGAAGGCGCCATCTTGAGGCAGGCGCCTTCTTCCCAGGGCAACCCGCTCATGGCAGGTACGGTCGGAGACATGGTTAAGGTCGATATCCACGGATCCGAACAAGTACGACTGGGCCGACACCTACCACATTGATCCAAGCTCCCAAAATTGAGGTCCGGCCATCGATCGCACTTCTCAGCTCAAGAGACACATCGTCAATTCCGTTGATTCATACTAGAAATTTAGGTAATATCGCACCGAGGTATCATCAAACCTACAGGCACTCCTCGTATCTGATCCAAAATTATCCAAAAGACTCCCCCCAAACCAAACAGTAACTAACAAAGCCTAGAAGGCCGTAATACACAAGCGCAAACATGGAAAGCCACCATACTCCTATCCCAGCAAATAATCATTAAATAAAGCGGTTTCTCGTTCTCGTCTCATTCTCGACACATATTATAACTCGTTCACGGCCAGGTGCTGGGCCCGATGGTCTCCCCAGGCGCGACGTGCGTCTTGATGGCGGTGCCCTTCCAGTCCATCGTCTCGAACACGTCGACGTTGCCCCACCACTGCGGCGGCCGCGCGGACGTGAGGTACAGCGTGAAGAAGATGATGAGCGTCGCCACGATGAGCCCGCAGTCGAGCGCCGCCGAGGTGATGTAGTTGTACTGCAGCCACCACCCCGTGTACCGGCGCTTGATGAAGAAGTTGAACACCGTGCCGACGAGGCCCCAGCAGAGGTAGATGTACACGCTGGCGGGGGGCAGCCACCCGGAGCCGCCGTACAGGAGGGGCGTGTTGACGTAGCGCCAGATGCTCTTGGGCCACTTGCGCGCGAGGAACCATGTGATGACGGGCGTGACGGCGCCGACGAGCCAGAACCACTGGAGGGAGGAGTAGAGCGCGTTGCCGGAGAAGATGCGCGCGGGGCCGATGGCGCCCCAGATGATCGAGGCCGTGAAGAAGACGCGGCCGCCGGGGCAGGTGTAGTTGCTGGGCTGGTCGGGCTGGCAGACGTCGGGGATGGCGCCGAGGGCCCAGTTCATGACGGCGATCTGGACGATGGCGGACCAGAGCGAGGCCACGAGCTGGGAGGCGAACATGGTGCGGGGAGGGACCTTCATGTAGTGGCCGAGCTTCAGGTCCTGGGCGAAGTAGAGAGCCTGCGACATGCAGATGTAGCCGTAGTTCTTGAACATCATCATGGCGAGGGGGCGCCCGGGCACCATGTAGCCGATGATGAACTCGGTGAGGACGTTCAGGCCGAGTTGGATGTTGGTGATGGCTTGGACGATGCCGATGGGGATCAGCCAGACAACGGGAATCAGGATGCAGACGACATAGGCCCAGGCCGGGAAGCCCGTGGGCCAGCCTGCAACCACGCCAAATGACATGCTAACCATGACCACAAAAAGCGCTGTACGCAAGTCAGCGAGAGTTGAGCAGCTGTTGAATATTCATATCTTACCCAGGTACCACCAGTCCTCAGCGTCGCGGTACTTCTTCATCAGACGCATGTGCACGTCGTCCTCCTGGTGACGGGCCAACTTGAACTGGCCCCAGATCTCACTGCCGTGGTAAAGAGCAACGTGAACAACGACGGCCGCCACAGCGGCGAAGGAGAGGGCGTAGGCGAGGGCGAACTGCGTGGGCAGGTACAGCGGGGAGTAGGCGTTGTAGGCGGCCTCGTCAAACTGCAGGTTGGCATCGAGAATGCGCGAGACGTTGTACACGGCGCCGGTGTTGTCGAAGGACTCGGAGCTCTGGACGGGGAAGTAGTTGGAGTACCACGTGCCAGAGAAGTGGATGCCCGAGGAGATGGCGACGAAGAAGATGAGGATGCCCGCGATGACGTTGGCGATGGCGTGGAAGGGCGGGATCAGGGGGGAGGTCAAATAGCCAGAAATAACGGTCCAGTCGAACGAGATGGGCATGAGACCGTAGCCCGAGAGACCGCCAAAGACCTTGTTGACAATCTCGTTCTGAGGCGCGACCCAGCAGATCCAGGTAAAGTAGGAGAGACCCTGGAAAATCCAACCGGGGAACCAGTACCAAACAAAGGCACCGCTGCCGACGATGAGAAACCAGCGGTAGCGGCCGATCTTCCAGCCGTTGGTCTTGGACGGGTCCGAGCCGGAGTGGTCGTGTAGCGTGTAGAACAGGGCGCAGTTGACCAGGTTCGAGGGCCAAATCATCGCCGAGGGCCAGACGAGGAAACGTCGGGCCAAGCCGGCGAGGCCATAGCCGGTGCAGAGAGTCGTGATACCGAAGAGCAGCTGGAACGCCCATCCAAAGTGCTGCTTGTAGAAGAGCTGCTGCGCGAGCAAGACATCCGTCGCATACAAGACACCGCCTCCGTACGCAGCCTATAGCTTCATGTTAGTCCGATCCAGACAGCCGTTCCTCATCACTGGGCTTCCTTGGCGCCGCGAGATCCAAAACCTTGGCTACCGCAATCCCACGTTTCTGGGAAGACGAACACTCCACCGACTCTGGTTCGCAGCTTACTCACATTAGACATGGCAACGATAATGACGTGCTCCTTGAAGTTGAAGCGGCCGGGCTTGAGGTTGAACTTGATGCCGAACACGTTCTGCTCCTTGTCGGGCATGATCAGATCCCAACCCAGACCGATCGGGTACGCGATGAGCTGGACAACGTAGGTGGTGATGGTGACGCTGGGGTTGCGCAGCGAAAAGAGCATGTTGACACCAGAGCCAATGGTGCAGAGCAGCATGCCGATGACCCAGGCGCGAATCGTGTTTGCGGGCAGGTCGACATCATAATTCCGTACTACGGCGCGGACCTTCATCGCGGCGTCGCATCATGTCAGCGATTTTTTGAACAACGGATTTTCTTCCCCGGGCACCTTTCGTATGCCTCCAGCCATCCCCCGTCCGTACTCTCGCGCCCCCAACAGCGTTCTGTCGCACGTACCTCTGGGTAGGGCGAATTGTCCTCCATCAGGGCCTGCTCGATCTCGAGTCCCTTCTCGGCGTTTCCGGTGGCCAGCGCGGTGTCGACATCGTTGAGCTCGTCAATTGGCATGTTCGGGTCGAGCTTGTGCGCCTTCTCGAACTGGGCCAGAGCCTTCAGCGGCTCGATGCCGGAAGCCTCAGCATCGTCGTCGAGGGCGGGGTACGGCGTGATCTCCTCGGGCTCGCCGCGCTTGCGAAAAAAGGACGGCATCGTGACTCTCTGTGGGAGGGCGTCGTCGTGGAACGCTTCTCTCCTTCGCTCTACTGGAAGGGCCAAGCAGAATGGAAGGGTTGAGAGAAACGGAGCGCCGATTGCGGATGGGCTGAAGAGCGAGCGACCCGGAAGATAAGCAAAAAGGACGAGAAAAGGCCCCAAGGCCGCAACGGGACTGGGGACCGCGGGCGCCAAGGGCTTTGTTCAATTAAATCAAGCGAGGAGACGGCGGCGACGGTGGTGCCGGTCGGTAGAGTGCAGGCTGGGAGCCAACAGACCAGTCAGAATCCCACTTTCCGTAGATCACCACGGGCGCGCAATAGTCCCCGGCCACGGGTATCGGTCGCTCAGAAAGTAGGTCGTTGTTGTAAGGCAGAGAGACACGCGGGCGCGAGATTGAGAGGTGTGACAGACGGGGGATTCGAGGTGAGGGACCCGTATCCGTAGAGCTGGTGGTTCGGCGCGACCAACAGAGTGAGGTGACCGGGACTCTTGTTTTTTTCTCTTCTACCGGCCCCTCCTCGCTGTCTGTCAAGGGTGGTGTCCCCCATATTATCACCGGCCGCGGATGTGTGTGTGGGTTTCTTTCCTTGGGGCCGGCCGAGGGGCCAGAAAGGGTTCGGCGCTCTAGCGTGCCATCACGACAAGCGTAGCGTGCTAGTAAACTGCCCGCCGCTTGTCGACCTTCCTAAATTGGGGTAGCGAGCTTTTGGTGGGGGGCTGTGGAGGAGGCGAAGGGGAAGAAGAATGATCCATTGGCTGTTTGTTCGTTTGATACGGATACTCAGGTACCTAGGTACTTCTCCGTACAGAGCAGCGTAGTTATCCGGGAGCGTCCCTGCTTACTCAGTAAGAACTGCTACTCTAATATCAGACGAACACGATAAAGTGTATTTAGAGGGCCCTTCTCCTTTGGTTGCAACCTTTCGAGACATTTAACTATCAAATAGGGAATACTGAATAGAGGCACTGAACGGAGCAGTCTTACTCCGGTGCCCTGAAGGTCCTCCCTCGTGAAAAGATAAGATGAATGGCTAGCTCTAGGATGTCAAACATATAGCCAAAAGACTCTGTATAGAGCACTTTCCGGGTACCTATGTAGACATGAAGTAGGTAGACATTGTATTATTCAAGTAAACTGCCAAGAAGACAGTTGAAGTTCACGCATTGTTAACAGACATATGAAGATAAAAAGAAAGATCACTAGGGTGTGGATGTGCGTTGAAATTCCTGTAGTAGACCCAATCCTGTTTGAAATCATCGCCGGTGTTTATGAGTGCTTACCATGAGATGCAGTCGCCCTACCTGAACCGGCGTCCGCAACCGAATGCGCAGGCTCGTGAATGTGCCTGACGCAGCTGGCTAGACTCCTTCTCTTGCGAACCGAGGCAAAGTCTTCCCCTGGATGCCGTGTCGACCCATGGGTAAATAACTGAGATATAAGGCGATGACAGAGACTCTTGGACCCAGTCCCACAGCGAACAGATTGATCTAAATGCCCTTGCTCTCGACGATCTGCTTCAACCTAGCATCGAGGTCGCCGAAACCCTCAAACTTATCCAGCTTGTAGGCGAGATGCTCAATATCTCGGATCATGCTGCGCTCCTCAGTCAGCACAGCCGTACGAACATCACCCAAGCGCATGCGGTGGTAGGGTGTTCAGGCTTACCAGTCACGACCAGTTTTCGTCTCCGGGTCTGCCTTTTCGAACGCGTTGCCCAGCTGCTCCCCGTAGCTCGCGAACACGGGCACCATGATCTGTCCTACCGACTGCGGGGGCAGATACTTGACGAGGGCCTTGTATAGCTTACTTGTGTCCCGGACAAGATCTGCCATATACTTGCGGACACCCTCGGGACTTTCATCGTCCCACTCTATCTCAAGTGTCTTCTTGCACAGCGTGCCTGCGCGTGATACCATCATATCCACCATCTTCTGGAAGATGGCGTCGTGGTGTTCCTGAATGCCTCGCCGCACCTTGTCGAACTCGCCCATCAGGTTTGCGCCGAACCGCCCCGTCGGCCCGTGCCGCCGCACAAATTCGCGTACGTATGGAATGGTGGTCGCGATGAACGAAACGGCCTGCGACGCGAGAGCCAGGTGGGCTGTGGAGATGTTCTTCATGCCAGCCGAGCGCAAGGCACCGGCACCAAGAATGAGTTGACGGCATCTAGAGTCGAACAGCTGGATGTAAGACACGAGTGACATAGCAATATCCAGTGTTCTGGAGGGGATCCCACTCAATAGGCGGAGAAAGTCCGATATTCCTTCGAGGCATAGCATAGCTGAGTGAGGCAGTTGAAACGTCTCCTCGTCAATGATGGCGCGACCACCTGTGCCCTCTGCAGTGACCTTGTCTGCGGCATGTGCTTCGTCGGCGTCACCCTGTGATGGTGGCATCCAGACCTTACTTGCATCCACCCAGGCTGGTGGATCCGAGGTGCTGCATTCCAGGATCTGCTGGAGGGTGACGTTGTCTTTAGCAGTGTAGTCTTTAACCTGCCAGTTATCGACGTCCATTCCCCGGGTGAGAGCTTGGGACGTTTCTTGCCCGTGCGCCTCAATGAAGCCCTGGATATGGTCGTTGACGATGTTGTTGAGCGACGTCCCTGTTCGCCCCGAGATGGCTTCGCATTCGTTTACGAAGTAGAGGTTGAGGGTGAAGTAGCGGATAAAGTAGGCTAGCGGTAATCTTGCCGTCTGCTCAGATCGAACCCGGAGAATCTTACTTATCTTTTCGTGGCTCACGTCGACCGCCTGCCCAGGGAGGTTTGAGAGATCTAACGCAAGGTGCATCTCCTCTTGAATCTCAAATGTGGGAGGCTGGGTATCTGAATTTCTGTTCAGCGGCCTGGGATCGGGGTTTCGGATGGTGCACGTGAGATCCAGAAGAACGCTGGACTGAGTCTTGAGCCGCCTAAGCGTCTCCGTGACGCCGATGAAGATGTTGGAAAGAAGCTTCTCGGCATCTGCTGCGTCAAGCGCGCGGATGTTGGCGGCCAGGACGGATGACTTCTCTTGGTTGGTCCGGGCCCGGCCACCACTGCCGGTCGACGCTGACTTGACAGATTCCGCATCATCGGTCGAGCTGGGAAGTGGTCTGCGCACAACACTCCGAATTTCTCGGAGCACAAGTTCACGATAAGCCTGGATGGCTGTCGAGATAGACCTGGATCGGTCAAGGCTGGAGATCTGAGGAGAGAGGGCCGTACGAAGTTCATCAGTCAGGAGCAGGTAGGCAGGAAGGTTTGAAGGCTCTCGCGGGTGATTTCCCTTTGCCCGTTGCGACGCAGCCCCCCACCTTTGGAGAACTTCTGGTGTCGACACTGCGCCGATATGGCGTCGAAGGTCTCGAAGGAGGATGTCGTGAACCTTGAACTCGAACACCTTGCCGATCCGGGATCGGAGAACAGCCAGATCTTCGACGACGCCTTGTACAGCCACAGCTCCGCGCAGGTCTCGGAGGTGAATGTCCCCTGCAGCTGGGAGTCTGGTTGTCTCGTAGCTTTTGCCAGCCATCAGCAGCTCGACGACATCGATTTCCGCAAGAGCCTTGTCGACCTCGCCCTCGTCAACCAGAGACTCGCACCGGGCAACACCTTCCACGATACGCTCCATCTGCGAAACGGCGTCGTTCAACTGCCGCAAGTTGGAGAATTTCTGCTGTTTTTGCAAAAGGTCCAGGCCTTCGGCTCACAAATTTTTGTCAAGAGCTGCGAGGATTTCCCGCAAAGCCCTTCTTTTCTCGACCGATTCTGCCGCCTCCGTGTGAAGCTGTTGTAGTGAACCGAGAGCGGGGAAGAACTTGGTCGAGGCCATAGAGATAGAGTCGATCAGATGGACTTCGACAGCGTCCATATACCACGAGAGCTTTTCTTGGAGTATCGCATTCGTGGCCAGGGCCTTCCTTGGGGCAGGTCCGTCCCCATCTTGTGCGGCGACGGTTGTCGGCTTTGGGGTAACGACCTGGGATTTCTCGGCGACAACGTGGAACGTCCGGGGATTTTCTAGGTGGAAGTCTTCATCGAAGTATACATCCGGGACGACGCGCGGAACGGCGTTGCCCCCCGTAGACTCGTCTGGCCAATTTCCATGGGATTTTGTTGATCCATCCCTCGTATTCTTCAGCTGCAGCAGCTGCTCGTACAGAGTGCCCACTTGTAGCAGGTATGGTTGAAATTCGGTGGTTTCGACAGTAGGTATCGCCGTGAGGGCCACGGGGATAATGTCTCGTGCAGTCGGTATCTTGTGCAAGCTTGAGGTCGGCGCATGTGTATGCGGTCGGGCGCCAGTTCGAACTATCGGCGGTTGGAGGAGGGACGAAATCGCTGCAAAACTGGTTGCGTCAGGAGCAGGAAGCGGTATTGGGGATACCATCGACACTTACCATTATGCGCCGGATCAAATACATTGGCCGGGTAGCTCTCTGCCGATGTATCCAGATGGCCACCTACCGAGTGCGTCAAGCTAATTGTTGAGTCCCGTCTGGATCTCTCGAAATCGCCCATGTCGTCTTCCAGCGCGAGGTTGGTGGATACAGGTGGTCCCTGGCTAGGTAGGTAGCCAAGTGGGACTTGAACATGTACCCATTTTAACGCCAAGGCCATGTACCACAGGGCACCTAGCTACCCAAAGGCTAAGGCAGAATGCAACTACGTACAGTGTACCTACAGCGCCAAGACGGAAACGGGACCCACCCGTCGGTAGAGGACGGGACACTGGCACTGACACTGACACTAACGCTCAGAGCCCGAGAATGGGTTGAACATTGTTTCTGTTCTGAAATGCCGTCATTCTTCTTTCAAAGCTCCCGGAAGCTTCTGTCATCATGTTGCTGGCAAAGGTACCTAGTTGCTACTCCAGACTCTGGTCTTCATCAGTAAGTACCTCAGCTTTCCAGTTCATGTCGTCTCAACTCTCATCTCATGCATCTAACCTCATCAATACAGCGCCTACCTACTAAGCAACAACCGGTTGCTCCACCGGCAATGTCGGCATCTAACTCAAGCTCCTCTCCACGTGCAAATCATGGCCGTCGTCACTGTCTCCCCCATCCTTGGCAGAGATCCCGGAAGGAGGCTCCCGCTGCCCTTGGGCTAGCACTGAGGCATCACGATCAACCCCCTCTTTCGGCCCGCCCGTGCAAGAGACTATTTTTTTGGGGCTGAGAACACGTCCATCTCCAATGCGTAAGCGTTACTTGCGACGAATCGAAACTGGGCCGAAAGAAAACCCTCCGCTCAGTCTGCTGCAATGTCGTCATTCATTCCTCATCGCCAGCCTAGCTGCCGTTCCCCGGGCCGACCTCGAAGCATTACACACAAGCCATTCTCGTGTCAGTGTGTCGAGTATTTAAGTATCATGGCATCGATTCCCCGACCTTGGCAGGGCGATCTGGTCTGGGCATTATCCGATCTCATCTTCAGCTGTCGAGATCTACCATAAAAGTCAATTCGTGAAGTCCGTACCTAGCTTGCTTGCTACAACAGCCGTCAACATGCCTCTGTCAACCCACGTCAGCTCTTCCCTTCAAGCCCATACCGAGACGCTGGCCTTTCCAACTTACACATGCTACAGGTTAACCCGGAGGACATCATCCAGCGCCTCCAAGCTACGCACATCACGCCTCCAGGTCATGCAAACATCCGCAGCCATGCCACCTCCACTCACATCCACCCCTTCGACTCTCGCTACACGTCCCAGACGAACATTCCCAAGTACAAGATTCCAGATGAGGGCGCCCCGGCCGATTCGGTGGCCCAGATGATTAGAGATGAGCTCGACCTCGACGGCAAGCCGAACCTCAATCTCGCCAGGCAAGCCAGCTTCCCGTCTCGGATCTCTAACTTCCACTGACGTGAACCCAAGCTTCGTCGGTACCTTCATGGAGCCCAACGCAATCGAGCTGATGCAGGAGAACCTCTCCAAGAACCTCTCCGACGCGGACGAGTACCCCGCCATGATGGAGATGCACGAGCGCTGCATCAGCATCATCTCCCACCTCTGGGGCGTCCAGCCGGGCGAGAAGGCCATCGGCTCCGCGACCACCGGCTCGTCCGAGGCCATCCACCTCGGCGGCCTGGCCATGAAGCGCAGGTGGCAGCAGCGCCGCAAGGAGCAGGGCAAGGACGCCACGAAGCCGAACATCATCATGGGCTCCAACGCCCAGGTCGCGCTGGAGAAGTTTGCGCGCTACTTCGACGTCGAGGCCCGCATCCTGCCCGTCAGCGAGAAGAGCCGGTACCGCCTGGATCCGGACCTGGTGCGGGAGAACGTTGACGAGAACACCATCGGCGTGTTTGTCATTCTCGGCAGCACTTACACCGGCCACTACGAGCCCGTCGAGGAGATTTCCAAGATCCTCGACAAGTACCAGGAGGAGACGGGCATCGACATTCCCATCCACGTCGATGCCGCCTCTGGTGGCTTCATTGCTCCGTTCACTCACGCCGGCGTTGGTGGTCCCAAATGGTAAGCTTCCGCTGCTGACCAACTGCTTTGGCAGTCACTAACATCCCTCCAGGAACTTTGAGCTCCCTCGCGTAAAGTCCATCAACACCTCCGGCCACAAGTACGGCCTCGTCTTCGCCGGCCTGGGCTGGATCATCTGGCGCGACGAGTCCTACCTCCCCGAGGACCTCATCTTCGAGCTGCACTACCTCGGCGGGACCGAGAAGTCCTTCACCCTCAACTTCTCCCGCCCCGGCGCGCAGGTCATCGTGCAGTACTACAACCTCATCCACCTCGGCTTCGAGGGCTACCGCGGCATCATGGAGAACTGCCTCTCCAACGCCCGCATCCTCGCCCAGAGCCTCGAGGCCACGGGCATGTACGCCGTCGTCTCGGACATCCACCGCCCCGCGCCCGTCAAGGCTGCCGGCGCCGCCCTGAAGACGGCCGTCAACTCGGCGGCGACGATGGTCGGCGGCGAGCCCGTGTCGTCGGGCGAGACATCAGCGGACTACGTTGCCGGCCTGCCTGTCGTGTCGTTCCGCCTGACGGATGAGTTCAAGGGCAAGTACCCGCACATCAAGCAGGAGACCATCTCGCTCATGCTCCGCGCCCGCGGCTGGATCATCCCCAACTACCCGCTGCCGCCCAATGAGGAGAAGATCGAAATCCTGCGGGTGGTTGTCCGCGAGAGCATGACGTTTGACCTGCTCGAGCGCCTGGTCACGGACATTGTCTCGGTGACGGAGACGCTCATGGATCATGATGAGATCGACCTGCAAGTGTTGAAGAAGCACCACGGCCGCAGACGTGTGCGCACCAAGCATGATGATCACAAGGAGAAGGAAGCGAAGCAGAAGGAGAAGGGCGGGGCTACCAAGGTTCTGGGCAAGCAGGTGAGAAGCATGGAGGATGGCATTCACCGGGCTGTTTGCTGAGCGAGATGTGGGAAGAATATTGTAATGGAATTTGTAAAGCTATCATGAGATTATGAACGCAACATAATAAATCAAATCGTTGATGTAATAGCTATACGATCTTGTGCTTTCATCCAAGAACACTTTCGATGTGTACTGGTATGACATTCGTGATGCAGTTTACTCGTGCCTGGTGCCATGCTTGCCCTTCCGGTTTCAAGCAAGTAACCATCAAACTGGCTGCTGGCGCCTAGACCTCAGAGGTGGCGTAGGCGGGGAGTGATCGTGGTATCTTGACCACACAGCTGGCTCGAGTGACCCCAAAGCCTCGCAGTTTAGCCGGCAGCGAGGTGGAGTGCCTTCTTCCAGCATCCACGCCGACGCACTTGAGTAGCGCCATCCTGAGAACATAACGTTAGATGTGTATGTACGTTACAGCCTATCCAGGAAAACATTTACCTTGGCGTGCAGCATTATGCGTTTTTAACAAGCATAGCTTGAGAGTGCTGGAGTGTCGGCTTGGGATTCTTGGCTCGAGTAGTTCTGTTTCGTTGACATCGAGTTGCGCCAGAATCCATAATCTGATTGGCAGACTTCGAAGGAGCCATCTCACTCTCCTCCAACGAGCTCTTCAGAAAGGTCAGCCGCCGGCGCCTCTTCCACCGCGACTTTGGGCTCTCGGAACGGGCGTCTCTTCTGCCTGGGAGCGTTCACCGGAAACCGCTTGACGTGGCCGCAGGTCTTGCACTTGGTGACCATGACATCGGCCCACGGCTTCCTGCCGCCCCTGCTGGCGTTCTCGACCGTCGTGGAGCAGGTCTTTCCCTCGACGAGCAGGCTGTCGCAGTACTTGCACAGCGTCTGCTTGAGCGCGGGGCTGGGCCGAACCTGCGCCTTCAGAGACACGGCTCGGATGTCGGAGGCGAAGCGACGGGCCACTGTCTCGGATGTCGAGCGTTTGGCCCGGCCGGAGGACTCATGGGCATCGCCGTCATGGGGCGACTCCGATGAGGTCGGCTTTGGGCTCTGCGCCGGCAGCGTCGCCAGGTAGGAGGCGGCCTGGTGCAGGTATGACACGCGGGTGTACTGGTGCCTGTTTGGCAGGCTTTCGCTTTTGGGCTTTGCCATTTTCGTGTCCCTGCGGGTTGTCAAACGTTTCAAAGGATGAAAAGCATTGAGAGCGATGTAGCAAGCAGAGTCAGTTGGGGTGCTGTCACCCTCCCTCAGCAGAAAAAAGCTGCAGGGATGTGGGTAGGCTCCAATGTGCAGGTTAAGGTTTGGTGCAGCGCAGTACGGATATGCCTATGCCTGGTGCATCTGGACGGTGTGGGGGACCTCAGCGACACTGTCTTAGTCAGGCGGGTCCACGTCACATGATTCCGCTGAACTCAGCCTCTCACGCGAAAGCTTTTGACTTGGGGGGTGCCCGCCTCACCTTCCGCTTCCACGTCTTCCTGGAACTTCCACCTCAACCACGGCGCCTCCCATCTCGCCTCACAGCCTTGACGACCCCCATTGCCATCGGCCATTTAATCCCACGCCTGCCGCGCATCTCAGCTCCGGCGTCGATTTTTTCTTCTCTCCACTGTCCAAATTATACCCTCCGACTTCCTCCTTTTTTTTCCACTCGCAAGCAGCAACCGCGACTTGCTGTAAGCAACCTGAAGCTCGCCTCGCCAGCTTTTTTTGCGACCGTCAGCTTTTCGGTCGATTCTCTTTCGAAAACCACCAGAAACGTCACCACCACCAGTGATCGCCAACATGTCTGCTGAGGAGGATCTCATCGACTACTCCGACGAGGAGCTCCAGACCAACGAGACGGCGGCCGCCTCCAACGGCAAGAAGGCCGACGCCGCCGCCGCTGGCAACAACGTCGACAAGAAGGGCAGTTACGTCGGAATTCACTCGACCGGTTTCCGCGACTTCCTCCTGAAGCCCGAGCTTCTGCGCGCTATTGGCGACTGCGGTTTCGAGCATCCTTCGGAGGGTCAGTCCTGAGTTTATAAAACCCTAACCCATCATCATCCCCTCCCCCATCAGCATCAGCAAGCGTCCGTCCATCTCGCAAGCCCAAAAAAGCCATCGAAACCGCCATCGAGGAAGTACCGGAAGACAAAAGCGAGAGTCGGCTGGATATCCCTTTTTTTGTGTACGGGCAAGGCTCGTCAATTCATCGGTGAAAGGTGGATTACGCCGCGGCTGCAGAGGGGAACGCGTGACAGCACCCCTCTAGCCGCGAGAACACTGCGGTGTTCCCGAGTACTCTTCAGTCGAGTCGGCGTTGCTCGAGCTTGGTCTCTCGAGCGCCCGACGATTTCTGTATCACGGTCGCGAGCTGCAACGGCCGCGCACGCACCGCCTTGCGCCGCGACTCGTGCTCTCTGCCCTTGCCACGACCTTCTGTGGTCGCCTGGCACTGTTTGTTGTGGAGGTGGAGGAGACTTTCAACTCGACACATGGCTTCTTTGCGCAGATGGACGGGCCCTTGCACGCCCTCTACGTCGTTCTTCTGCTCTTGGAACAAATATCTAACATCGCCGCGATCCAACAGTCCAACAAACCTGTATCCCCCAGGCCCTCCTCGGTGGAGACATCATCTGCCAGGCCAAGTCTGGTCTGGGAAAGACTGCCGTCTTCGTCCTGACCACTCTGCAACAAGTCGAGCCCGTCCAGGGCGAGGTCTCCGTGTTGGTGATGTGCCACACCCGTGAGCTCGCCTTCCAGATCCGCAACGAGTACAACCGCTTCAGCAAGTACATGCCCGACATCAAGACCGGCGTCTTCTACGGCGGCACCCCCATCCAGAAGGATGTTGAGACGATCAAGAACAAGGAGACCTGCCCTCACATCATTGTGGGCACTCCCGGCCGACTTAACGCGTTGGTCCGCGACAAGGTCCTCCGCCTCGGCAGCGTCCGCATCTTCGTTCTCGACGAGTGCGACAAGATGCTCGACCAGATTGGTGAGTCGCCTCACTTCCACCACTACCGTCACCGAATCTAATTTAACACCCGCCAGACATGCGCCGTGACGTCCAGGAGATCTTCCGCGCCACTCCCACCCAGAAGCAGGTCATGATGTTCTCGGCCACCCTGTCCGACGAGATCAAGCCCATCTGCCGCAAGTTCATGCAGAACCCCACCGAGCACTACGTCGACGAGGACACCAAGCTCACGCTGCACGGTCTGCAGCAGTACTACATCAAGCTCGAGGAGCGTGAGAAGAACCGCAAGCTCAACGAGCTGCTGGACGACCTCCAGTTCAACCAGGTCATCATCTTCGTCAAGAGCACGCTTCGCGCGACCGAGCTGGACAAGTTGCTGAGAGAGTGCAACTTCCCCTCCATCGCCGTCCACTCCGGCGTCAGCCAGGAGGAGCGTATTCGCCGTTACAAGGAGTTCAAGGAGTTTAACAAGCGCATCTGTGTTGCTACCGACGTCTTCGGCAGAGGTATAGATATTGAGCGCATCAACCTGGCCATCAACTACGACCTGCCCGCCGACGCCGACTCGTACCTCCACAGAGTCGGTCGTGCCGGTCGTTTCGGTACCAAGGGTCTCGCCATCTCCTTCGTGAGCACCGACCAGGACCAGGAGGTCCTCAAGGCCATCGAGAAGCGCTTCGAGGTCGCTCTTCCGTAAGTTTGCCCTCTACTGGCGTCGACTGGCATAGTACCGTGACTAACACCTCCGCAGTGAGTTCCCCAAGGAGGGCATTGACGCCAGCACCTACATGGCCTCTTAGACGAGTCATGCAGCGGTCAGCAGGGCGGTCCTGCGAGTTTGTTTTGTTCAAGGGTTCTGGTTTCGGGAATATACAAGATTTGATCGCTGGTGATGCAGAAAAGCAGCCGGGAGAAAAAAAGAAATGAAGCTGCCTCCTGCATGCTTACGAGAAAAGTTCAATGCCAGCACCTCGTGTGAATTGCACAGATTAGTATCATGGAATCAAGACTGGATCACCACGTTCAACCACTGGTCGTCAGCGTGACTGTAATTTTGAGGTGAAGGCTTGTCGTTGGTGTGAGTCTGCTTGCCGGCGAGATAAGGGCACCACCGATCACGGGAGAGGTCGGGCTGCTGAAGGCATCGCATTACAAGTAGCTGTCCTGTACCTGCTCGTTCGTTCCAGGATCGCCATAGACCTGTCGTTGCCCGCTCATGAAGGTCAATTGAGACTGACTGGCCGGCCCCGTGCGATATGTTTGCTGACAAACAATCTTCTTCTCTTCATATTGCCGGATTCTCTGCTGGCCGCTCTATAAAACCACGTCCATCCGGTTCCAGTCGGCCAACTTGGCACCCAGGTCCGTGGGGATCCATTCCGCCCGCCCCAGCATCCGTGAAAGCGCTGCGGCCCTTGGTCTTCCTCGCACTCTCCAGGTTCTTCCTACCCAGGGACGCAAGATACGTGCCCTTGAAGAGCTGTACAAGAGCTTTCAACGTCAAGACTCCGCCGTCCGTCGTCTCTGGCTCTGATGTATCGCTGGGCACACAAGGGGACGATGAGATGGAATGTTTGGTGCTTCAACGGAGCCTTGCGAGTTGGAGTTCTTGACTGCAAGCGTCGTGGATAGAAGAACTGCAGGCATTCTTAAGCAAATTAACGAGATTCCCCGCGACTGGTTGCTGCGCCGCGGGAGTGGAATATGGGCATTAGAGAAACATATTTATAGCCCTGACTTGGGAATATGCCACCTTCGGGACGTCTTGCGTGCTCTTGGTTAACTATAATAAGGTTGTTGGAAAGCGCGTGTTACACTGCGGTTTTGATCACTGATGCGATAGCTTGTCCATTTCGTTATCTGGTCTCTGGTATGTGCGTTGCTGGTCGTTCCCAGTTCGATTCGCAAGGTCCCCTAAGTCCTGGTCAGAATCTACAGATTTCATGGTTCAAGCTTCCGTCGTCCGTCGTCTCTAGCTCCCATGTATTGCTTGGTGTACAGGAGGATAGCAATAAAAAACGTTGGCTACTTTGGCAGAGTCTCAGTTGTCTTCGTCTCCGGCAGAGAACCGCAGAAGTAGAACAAACCCCCTAATCTTACCAAAGCTGTGTTGGAAAGCTTGGATTGCCTGTGAAATCGCCAACATATTTTTTTCTTTGGCACTTTTTAAACGGAACCCGTCCAGAATGGAACAGACTTGCCGTTCCCCGGAAGAGAAGGCACGACAAGACCGCAGACTTGGCGAAAATCCAGCCATCTGGCCTGCGCTCCCATCTATGGAATTGATATATAAACACGAATCGCGAACCTCCAAACCTGTTTTCTTTTTACCAGCCTATCGTGTCCAAAGAACACGGTTTCTGCACTACTTGAGCATGTGCTCTGTTGAGACGCAAAGTATAGGATCGTAGTCACATCCCCCTCGCCAGTCAGAACTCCAAGCTTTCCTGTCTTACAGATCCGTCACTTCGTCGTCCATCGTCTCTGGCTCTTATGTATTGCTTTCAACTGGTTCGGTTCTTCAAGTAATCACGGCTCGTCCACTCCCACTTCCGCCAAGCTGGTGCTTTGCGCATGCCTTCCCTTCCACTGCTTGGTTACCGAAAAGGTATTGCAAGCTTTACTGGCTCCAACGGGGCTCGATACGAAGGTATGAGTTCAGAATCGATCTTTCTCCACGTTGTACGGGACTTTTAAGAGGTGCGTCCAGGCCGACGGACTTTTTCCCTCTGACTCCTTCCTGTGGTTTAATAAAAACCTCAGAAGTAAAAATCACTCCAGAAGAATTTTTGCAAAACCAATGAATGCTCCCAGCACCCATCTGTTTAGAAAAACAAGAAGTTACTGAATCCTTCCGAGTTATCTCAAAGTACACCACAGAAGTGATGGTGAATGATGACTGATTCATTCTTCCGTCACTATATCGTCCATCGTCTCTAGTTCTCATGTATTGTAAGACAGATGAGCGGACAGTGACCGGAGCGTTTGCTACTTTGAAAGTCTCAGTTGTCTTCGACCCCGGAAGAGAGGAGAACGATCATGGGTATCTCGACAACTAAGCGATTGCTGGTTTTCAAGCACCCATCAAAGACAATGAACTTCGAAATCGGCCAAGAGCACGATTTCAGAATTCGCTTTAGGGCGGTGAAGCGAATGGCACCATGTGAGCTATGCTCCGGGGAACATAAGACCTCAGACTGCACGCAGATTGAGGCTTCATATCCCGTAAGCCTTGTCAATGGGGTTTACACCATCGCAAGGGCGGTGGCCGGCTCTCCTGTTGAGAAAATTACACGCCGTGGCGGTATTATAGCGTCTTTCTTGACAATATAGAGAACCTCTCAGGGGCTCTAGGCCGACGGATTTGCCTTACCCGAACCATTTCAACCCAGTAACGAAACCTTTTCTCCCCTCGGAAGTCCTTCACCACATGGATGTTTCGTTCCTTGTGCATATTTGATAAACCCGCAACGTCCAACGATACTTCCAAGTTCATATAAAACAGACACAAGTCCCAACAGATCTCTGGAAGTTCCTCTCTGTACTTAAAAGGTACTAAAGAGACGGCTGTACCATACAAAGTAGAGTGTATCCCTTAATCGCACTATGCAATCTGTTGTACCCTAAGCTCCAAAGTAGTCCCAAACCCCGCGACTGGTCTATCCTTCGCGACCCCCCGTATAAATTAGCCCCAAAGTCACCTGTTTTTGCTACATCTCTCGACGCTTCAACTTCAAGTAGCACTGAACAGGCTTGCGCGTCAATGCCTCGACAGACTCGTAGCTCGAGAGACTGGCAGGGCACTGCTGGAGCTCGTAGTTCCACAACAACAGCGTCGTCAACAGTCTAAGCTCCATGTATGCCAGCTTACGCCCGAAGCATCCTCGAAGGCCGAGTCCAAAGGGCGACGTCGGACCAGCAGCCAGGTTGAATTCTTCGACGCCCTTTTCGTCCGGCATGATCCATCGTTCAGGGACAAACCGATGTATGTCCTCGTGCGCCCAGACTCGTACGCCGCGCTCCTTGGCCGCGGCCTGGGCGGACGGGCTACGCAGATGCTCGTCGATGGGGATGGCGGGCTCCGTGATGCTGGGACCCATGGTCGGCATGATGATGTTTGTTCCCTTGGGGATGCGGTGTCCCAAGAGAACGGTGTCTTCGGTCGCTTGTCGGTCCTGGAGGGGGGCGGTGTGGGATAATCGGAGCATCTCTTCGATGACGGCTTCCAGGTAAGGGATTCTCGCGTGGGTGATTTCGCGGTCGGTGGGGAGGCGCTTCTCGGCGACGGCAGCCGGGTGGGCGGCGCAGAGATTTTCCACGAGCTTTTGCTGGACGGCAGGATCGTCGGCGAGGAATTTGAGCCCCCAACAGAAGGTGGTGCTCGTGGTATCGTGACCAGCGATCACGAAGCCCAAGCTCTTTTATGACGCAGGTTCTGTCAGCAACACTATTTACCATCATGGGGGGATGGGATGTTTGAATGAATGATAACGACTCACTTCGTCTCGCATGCTTTCAAGCCATTTAGGAGCATGCTTTCCCTGCTTTTGAGCAACCGTGTCCTCCCTCTGGACGATCAAGTCGATTGCAGACTTGATGGACTTGGTGGTCTGGTCCTTGCCGCCGGCTTTGTATCTGTCGATTGCCTGAAAGATCTGGTCGTCCAAGAACTTCCTCCTCGCCTCCCGTCCGCTTCGGATGCTGGGCTTCCAACCGATCACCCACCACGCCAGCCTGGGAAACCCGGTGGCGCCTACCCCAGCGACGTTCTCTGCTGCTTGTATGATCGACTTGATGACGGTGCTATCGGGCGCAACGGGAAAGTCAATGCGTTCAGTCGACGCGCTCCTCAGCTGCTGGACTTCCTGAGCGGATAGCGAGTTAATCTTGTCCAGCTGGGGCGGAAGAGCCCTGATCTTGGCCGCATCCCCATAGCCGAAGTCGAGCACGGCGTCCAGCGCGGCGTGGAAGACGTCGTGCTCCGCGTCGAACGCCCTCCCGTCGGCGATCTCCATCTTCTGGTCCCAGAGCGCCAGCAGGGTTTGGCAGCTCTTGTAGATCTGCGGGGCCGCGACGTCGTGGAGGAAGGCCGGCGTCATCAGGTCCTGGAGCAGGCGGCGGCGGGCCTTCCACTCGGGCCCCGTCTTCATGGTGATGTGGAACGACCGCGCCTCGCCGCCGACGTTGTGGGCGAAGGCGTCGGAGCGGTCGAATTCTTTGGTGCGGCGCATCATGATGTCCTGGCCCTCGCGGAAGTCCGAGAGGACGACAGTCGGCTTGGCGAAGGGCCCGAGCCAGACTTGGAAGACGGGGCTTCCGGTGCCGCGACCTTGCCTGGACATCCAGGCGAACGCTTCTTTGGGTAGTTCCCTTCGCAGCTTCGGGATGTCGCCAAAGAAACTCCGCCTGGACTCTTCATTGTAGGGAATGCCAGGGATGGGTTTCGGAAGAGAGTAGCGGTAGAGAGCGTAGAAGAAAACCGATAGGATCGAAGCGAGGAGGAGTTTGGGTCCGTATGGGACGACGTTGACTTCCAGAAAGTCGGCCATGGTTTACGATGTTTGCGTGTGTTCGAAAAGAATAGAGAGATATTGGTAACGATGGAATTCTGGGGAGAAGGTTTGAATGTCTGCACTTATACGTCTAGAATGCGAAAAGGTAAACTCCATACTGAGCATTCCGCATCATCATGATTTTGATTGATCTCGGTATTTTGATGTATTGTCCACGCTCTTTACCCGAAAGTTTGGCGGAGATGAAGGCAAACCCCCCACAATTTGCCGAGAACCGCATAGGACATAGTAAGGATCCCGTTGATCGACCGGCATTTGCATCTTCCCGTCTAAGCCTTTGTTCCCCGAGTTGTTGGCGGAGATAAAAGGCAAAACACGGAGGAAACCCACATCACCGACCGCGGCTCCGGGCTCCGCGGGGCTCCGTTAGCGACGCTCCGAGAGTCCCGGTCTGGAGCTGTACAATTAGTATGGGCGGATAAACACCATGGGACCGCGGAGCTACTTTTACTCCAAGCCAGCGGAAGACCCGTCACCGACGGACCATCTCACAGCTCCAACGGCGGCGGCGGCGGCGGAACCTGCTGCCCTTCCCTCGACGACAAGAGCTACCTGGAGATGTACCAGTATATATGACCTCCCCGTCCCCGTTGGAGCCGTCGCAACGAAACACCCCACCCCGCGACGACGATCGCAACCACACTGCGTCCAAGCCAGCGACATCACTCGAAAAAAAGGCCCACGCGTACGCCATCATCAAGGAAAACAACAAGGCTTCGCTGCCTTCACGGGCACGGGGGCCTAAGGCGTCACAAGCTTGAGCAGCTACTGGACGATGCTGAGTGTGATGGATGATGCTAAGCACCCTTTTTCTGGCAACGGCCGCCTGCATGTTCTGAGTATTTCGTGTATAGGAAGGCGTATAAATTTGACGTCGCCCGTCTTTCCCTCGCAGCCAACCTTGGACAAGATCTGACGTAGGTCCGCACGAGGAACTTCACGCGCGACATTCCGATTTCGGGAAGCTTTTGTCAAAGCCTGGAACCCAAGGGGGCGAGCATACAAGTAAGATCTGACCTGTTTAGAGGGGGTGCGGTCACGAGAGATGTTGGGAGGAGGCAAGGGGGTAAGTCAGACTAGGCTGCGCTGCGTCGTCGTCCTCGGGATATTGGGGCGCGGTCTGCCATCTGGTCTTGAGGAACATGTGGCCATGAAGAGGCGAGGCGGGAAGTTTCGAGGGTAGGACTGCTGGTGAGGATGAGGGTAGATGGCAGTTTGGCGGTTGGAACTGTTAGTGAGGATGTTTGATAAGATGTGCTGTTGTACGGATAATCTCTCTCAGCTAGAGAGGACCACGGATTTCCACACGGGATTTGAGGTCTTTCACTCCAACACAAAAACGCTCTTCACCTCCTGTATACGAGTTGGTGATATCCGAAGGCAGATATGCCACCTTGCATAACCGAGGATATAATCCCTTCAGGAGGCTCACCTTCACCGTTCTCTGTTTGGAATGTGAAGGTGCTCCAGACGAGTGTTCTCGTCTCTGTGTGTCTGTTAAGCCACGCCTCCAGTGGAAAAGAAAATGCTCTGCTAGCTTATGAGCAATCTGCCACGTTCTTTCTGGGGGAGGCTGGTCGCCGAGTTCAGGCTAGACTCGAAGGCATCCAACATGGTATCTGCCCCCTTGTGCACCTTGGGCATTTCATCGACAGCCAGATAAATAAGAGCTCAACCTCCGCCTGATTCTGGTCCTCGGGTTCTGTAAGTCGGCTGTTCGGCTTTGTATGCCGGGGTTTTTCGGGAGCAGGCCCCGACGACGACACATGAACCTGATCGTCCACGGCATCGGAAACTTGGCATCGACGACGGCAACAACTAGTTAGTAGTCAACGCTCACCGTTCCTTCTAGTGGCCTGTAATACGTGAGAGGCGGAGATGACGGACGACGTAGTTGATGCGACAAATCGAGATCCGAGGCCTGACAGAACACACCCGTACGACGGGCACCTCCTTCGGCTTGGAAAGACAGTCACACTCTTTAATGCGAACCCGATCGATTCAACTGAGGACGGCAAGAGCGCGCTGCTGGCCGCCAGGATGGATGGGGGGGAGGGGAGATCAAGGACCGAGCTAAATTGTAGAATCCAGAGGCTGGGCCCAGACAGGACGTGGCACTGTACACGTAGAGTGTTCTATCTAGGAGCGGTATAACAGGTTCCAGGACTGCCCTGCGTTTATGAAGATTCTTGACCAATGGGGTGTATTGGGATGATGCTATGCACAGCAACCTGGGCAAATCAACAACTCCTCGATTCGCAGCTGAGTAAATCTCTAACAGAGCCAAACACAACCAAGAGCTGCATCAATATGTCACATACATCCCGAACTATTTCATCGTCCGCGAGGGAACGTGGCAATACTTAAAAACCAGAGACGACGGACGAACAAAGCCTTCAAGCCCTGGGCGAAAGACGAGAGACTGCTACCTCGCATGACCGTACGATCCAAATGCCGCAACTCGTTGGAAAATGCCACCATCACGCCCCTTGCTGCATCTGAAGGGGGGAGAAAGGCATGATATACGGCCGGAGACTCTGCCGATAGAGATGGCATGTAGAAAAAAGACTTTCAGAGGCTTGTGGGAAAACTTGTGTGTCTGTTTTATATAAGAACCTCTCAGAAGATCGTGGGACGTCGTTGCGGGTTTATCAAAGACATGGAAAGGATCGAAGCATCTATGGGGGTGAAGGACTTCCTTCCCAGAAGATACGATTTTATATTACTGAGTTGACCTTGAACTGGTTGGGGGGCCAAGTCTATGCTAGGACACTATTCCAGGGAATAGTAGTTTGCGATATTCAAAGCTTTAGCTACCTCTTGTCTCACACTTTGATTTGAAACTTTCACTCCAGCAGAGACATAAGAAACTCACAGGTGCCTTGCCTGCCTGCCTGCTGGATTCGGCCTCAAAGTCAAACCCAGATCCACTGTGAACACCTTGCAAGACGGCCTCATTACTTCCAACAGAAAAAAAAAAGTCGAGGATCCGCTGCGCTGCCTACCTGCCTACCGCCTCGGCGCAACACCTTGCATGTTGTTGGCCTACGTGATTGTCATTTGTGGACGACTTACACCAAACTTCCCGAACAGGCAGCCTCGCGGCTTCGGAACGCCATCATCGGGGCAGACCGGTTCTGCCTGGCAGCCCACGCTGTACCTACCTCTTGGCTTCTTGTATTTTTTTTTTTTTCATTCCCTTCCAAAAGCAATTGCGAGATTGTGCAGTAACGAGTGCAGCCTCGGAGCCCCAGAGCCTCACAGCCTGCTGGCGTCAGAGTTGATGCGCGCCCCTCCAGCCTGCCTCGACCCTCCACCTCTCGCTTGAGAAGACCAAGAACTATTCCACTCATCAGCCCTACCAAACTATATCGACAACGATAAACTTCGCAACTCAATATCGAAACGTCATCGCAGGGCTTTCCAGCACGCAAGGCAAGGCGCGTTCGGTGTCTGTCTCCCCTGCGCGGCTGCATCCCCCGGTTGGCAGCGTTACGTTGTCGTCTAAGCCGCGTCGTCGACAAATGACACAGCCACGAAAGTGAGGGGCAGACTCGGGAGGCTGAGAGAGGAAGAGTGAGCAAGCCACTCGTCAAATTCGAATCCCGTCGCTGCGCCCGCCCGGGACCCCTCGTCACGAATCGTGCAATATGTCTAAATTGCCAGAAGACCCTGGAAATCTCCTAGATGGACTTACACGCGCGTCTGTCGACTGAATCGTGCCACGCAGCCCCTCGAAAATCTGGGGCGGGCCGGAGCCGAACGGCGCTGCCAAAGGCGAAAAGTGTCACGCGGATTGCGCAAAGCGGGAACCAAACGCTCTTCGCCCCATAGAATCCACTTTGCGTCCGACAGCGAAACATTAAGGGACAGATAGACAGCGATAAGTTTATCGCGACATCCGGAGCCGGATCTGTAGGGAGCATGCGGTTGAGTCACCGCGAAAGATATGGCGATTAGGCATTTTGGGCTGATGTCGTGACCGGCGGTGACTTTCAACACTGTCCAGCCCACCGGCGTCCGGTTATCATTCCATCATCTTCGCCGAGACCGGTGCTTGCCGTCGGTGGTCGTCATGCCTTTCGGCCTGAGGAATTCTATGCGCCATCGTGAAAGTCCCCGTTTCGTCGGCCGATAGGCGCTGTCGCCAAGGACCTCGATCACCTGGTCTCGGCGGTGACCCATGGCATCATGGGTTCGTGACGTCTCCAGGCCCCTCAAAACATCACAGCAGGGGAGGGGGCCGTAAGCGGGATCTCGAGATGAGATGAGATTCACGCCGAGGACTCATGCAAGGCTACTGTCGCGCTGCCTGCGCGTGAAGAAGTGAACAGGCTGACGGTGAGAGGCGACGACGGCTGGAGATGGAGGGCAAAGCAGGCAGGCTGGCCAGCCGCTGGTTGCTGCAGAACCGAACGACAGCCAACCAAACAACCAAATAACGACACCACCCCTGCTGGTTTCCTTGGTGATGGTGCCCTACGGCGGCCTGGGAGGGGGGAAGGAGGAGTTCGCAGGCGGGCCACCCACTCCCCGTGGATGACATCCAATCCATGCTGCTGCCTGCGCCAGGATTGTTGGCGACGGCTCCATCTCCCAAGGACCTTGGTGATCCCTCGGCCTCGGGAGGCGGGTGAAGCCTGGATTTCTGAAGGCGGACGGGACCCTCGTGGCCTTCCAACCCAGCCCAGCCCCATCAGCTCATGCAAGCTTGTCTCATCCACGGCGCCCGACTGACAGTTGGACCAACCGTGCCTGGGGCGGATTAGAGCCTCGAAGCCGTTTTTCGGAAGGGCCTCCGATAGATAGCTCCATCTTCGAGCCTAGCCTTGCCGCATTACGACGACAGCAACGTGATCAGTTTGGCCTGTTGAACCCCATATTTCTCCAAGGCCTGCGATACACGATTTGCGCTCCTCACGCGAGGAGGCGTCGCCCCAGGTCTGGATCTTCCACGCCCCAGTCCACGGTGAAACCTTGTCAGAGAGATAGGTATCGCTGCGCCGCCAGCGCCAAGCAGGCCCTCACGAGATGACCTGTCTGCAGTCTGTGAGAGGGGCGAGCGCCAACAGTTGAACAGACACCAACCTGTACACTATGATGTTTCTGCGCTTCCTCGCGGCAAAGACCCTCCTGACAGCCGACGCATCCGGGGTGGCGGATACCTGTGCTTCGTCAGAATGACCCGGATGGAGGCGAAGTGAGGGGTTTGCAAGTCGGTTTGCCTTCCGCCACCACCAAAGTGTCCGCCCCAACGTCGCGGTGAGCGGTGCTTATTCGTCAATACGGAAATCGCCTCGATTGTGCTGTGTCCGCCGCTCGTAATGACCAGCAATGACAGCAAAACCGCCGGTCCGGTCGTCGGGCGTCTTGTTCGTGGCGGGACGAAAACTCCGTTCCCCCGCAATCGACGGTTGACGCTTGAACTCTCATCGACGAATGACGAATCGCCGATTTGGCATTTCCAATATCCCGTGCAGTTACTATAGTATCTCGACCGAACATCACCAGACGTGTCACTGTCTCCCCACCGCGTTGAAAGTCTGAGGCATCGCACCCCGTTTCATGGATACTATCAACGACGGGCACGCCGGATATTCAACTGCCCTCTTGGGCGGACTTGCGCAACTATCCGTCTCGGTTGAAATTGCAACACGTCGCTTTCGCTCTCCCAAAAAGACAGGCGGAAATTGGATGCGCTCGTGGGTCGCCTGGCCTTAGTCATGCCTCGAATTCGATGGTAATTCCGTAAGATATGCACTATTATCGCACAAGCTTGCCTCGCTCGGATAGACTCTCGGGCGGTGCTGAAACTCGCGAGGGGGATTGGGGGATCATCGTCCCATACGGAGTACCACCCGAGCTAGAAGGGAACGATCTTCTCGAAGCATGCCCTTTTGGACCGCTCGAGGCCATTTGGTTGGCCTGGAACTGCCGATTCCCTCCCAGCAGGCAACCATGATCTTTTATTTCTTGTCTCGGCCACCCCTTTGGTGCGTTGGACTCGCGCCAGCGTATGTACGCTTGTTGGCTCTCGTGTTGGACGTGAAGAATTTTTCTCTCGTGTAGCGGCGCGCGTTATTGAATCGTTAGTGTAGCTCCGTGGTGCCTATCCGCTGTCGAGTACCTAAGAGTTCTCATGATCACCCGGGCGCCGCCCATGGCGTTTCCTAACATCTTTCGCGGCATGCTTTACTGAGTCGTATGCATCAGCCGCGCGGCAAACGGCGGCCACGGCTTTTTACTTGGCCCCGTCGCTGTTGAGCACTGCTTTTCCGCCCGTGATTTTGATGCATTTTTGATGGATGACAGCTGTTACGCTTGCCGCTATCGTGTGCTCCGCGCCGAATCCAGCAGGAGCAGGAGTCCCGCGGGCCAGCGCGCCAGCGCGCCAGAGGTGAGCTGAGCTGGCCGGGCAAAGTTGAGTCATCGTGGTTTAATCAGTTGGCCACACGCAGCCGCTCATTGGCGGATGGCACCTCGGACTGGAAGCTAACGATCGCTAACCGCGAGTTGGGTGATATTGCAGGGCTTCCTCACGGCCACTCGCTCCTCTGCGCCAGCACAAGCACTCACCTATCGGAGATTACTCCTACGGCTGGGAGGATCATGAGTAGCCCATCAGGCACCTGCCAGCCTGGCCAAATTTTGCGTGGAATAACGTGAGATAATCCTTATCTGACGGCGGGGAGACAGGCAAGACAAAGGCGTTTGTGTTCTGCTGCCCTAATCCACCACGCCTTGGTTAACGTTGACATGGCCCCTTGTCACCGAACGGCACTTTGGCTTTGGTTTGGGTTTGTTGGCCTGTACGAAAGACGGTGATGCTGGCCTGGTTCAGACTCGGCCGTCCAATGGTCGTCGGCCGCAGGGCGGAGCGGGGAAGGCTGCGATGGTGGTGCGTGACATGGCAGCCGTCCAGTTGTTGGTGGTGAAGCTGCAGGTTCTGCAGCCTGCAGGTGGATGCAGTGATGCCTTGCAAGTTTTGCTTGTTAAGGCAAAATGGCGCGCGCCATATGACGGCATTCGTCTGGCAAGCAAGCAGCCACCCATGAGACTTGATGCCATTCCCAGCCCATAGCTTCTAGAAATTTCCCGCCTTTCGAGGAATCGTTGGTGGAGATGAAGGCGCAGGACAGGGTTTTGGCTTGCCTTGGCCACGACTCGCGAGCCACAAGACCTTCTGCCCGTCTAGAAGATGCTCGACGTGAGTGCTGGGCAACGACAATGACACCAAAAGTCTGTCCTTCGGTAGGAACCGGAACGAATCTCGTGCTCGCCCGGGGTCGAACTGGCGGTCGGTCTGCCGCCCACTTTGGTCGTCCCAGTGCAGAAGCGCAGTCCGGCGGGCGGAACGGACCAGTACGCGCAGTCCGTGTACCGTATCAGACCGGGCAAGGCTATGAGACCAAGCAAATGGGAGGCGGCCATCTGAGGACGGAGCCGGCTGAAGGGTCTGGCAGCGATTGGCTCCGTGCCCTCTGCCAGCATTATGCTTCGACGGAGGAGGACGGCCTCCCTGTCGTCTCTGCCCTCTCTCCATCGTCGTCGTCCCGGGTACCTCGGAGCGAGTACCTCTCGGAGCACTGGACGAGTTGTGCACCTGGTGCAGCTCGTGGACCACCCTGCGAGATGAAGATATGCAAAGTGTGGAGGTTAACACGCAAGTACCGCCTGGCGTGTTCCAACATGATTGACCTCGTGAGGTGTAACAGCTCCCGCCCCAGCATGTTTGGAGTGTCTATTTGGAGCTCAAGCCACGGCCGGTTCGGTTGGAGAGCGACTGTTCCGCGAGACTTCTGGTGTTCGAAGCTGAGGCCAGCTTGCGATTATGCGTAGACGAGCTGAAGCATGGTGGGAAGCGCCGCAGAGTGAAGCGTTCTTGCCAGACACCTACACCGTAAGGCGTAGTGGACGCGGACAGCGGGATCTTCGGGTCGTGGGTAGCAGCGGACAACGACCATATCGAGATGGCCGATTACTACTAAGCAATCACGCAGCACGCAGCACGCCGCACGCTGCGAAGGCTTCCCTGTGCCTGTGGAGCAGGCCACACATCGACGATAGTGTACGTAAGATGCGAGGCGAGCGATGAGGAGGTGGTGACAAACAAGCGTGGCTGAATCCATCGGACGCACAATCTCCCACGGTTCCCGAGACGTCCATGTTTTGCGTGCGGGATGATTAAGGTGCAGGCCCTGGTTTTGGTCATCGGCGGCTGACAAAGACGACGATGGTGATGACGGCGGAGGAGAAGGACAGCGGCTGAGCAGCCGCCAGCGGTATCGATTCGGCATCGCAACATGCCCATGCCCCCAAGCGCGTAATCGCATCGTGTCCGTAAGCAAAACTGGATCGGGGGCCTCTGCTATTCTCGATTCTCGATCTTGGCTTGGGCCTTTGGGGGGGGGGGGGGGGGGGGGGGGGCGGAACCCCCAAAACAGCAGCGTCTAGAGCGGAGTCGTGGCGGAATTTAGGGAGGACACTCGGTGTTTCGGGGGCTAAACATCCACTGAACGGAAGGCCGCGTTCGACGGAGGCCCCAGCCCGACAGCCTAGGAGACCGAGGACGCCAACAGGGAGGCTTTTTGGTGGCTTAGTACTCCGTAGGCTTGCTTACATACATACCATAGGAATATAGTGGGAGACCTGCTGTTGCCAGTTGGAACTCCTCGGCTCGGCCTAGGCTTGTCCGGTTTGCGCGGTGTGTGGGCGCAGGGTCTTGCGGGCCTGGGCAAGGTCGCTCTCAGCCACTGGACACCAAGCAGTGACCTCACCGCCCAGCCGGGGTGGAGTGGACTGCAGCGTGGTGATGTGAGGGTCCTCCCTGGAAATGAACCTCTCTGGAGCTCAAGACCCCACATAGAGAGACCCTAAGGTGCAGGTGTCGTGACCCGGGACCCGTCGTTGTTGATGGAGACCGAGGACTGGAGTCGACCTCGGCAACGAGTGCCGTCGGCTCTCGAGCAACAACCCGACTGCGAAATTAAGAGTGATATCACTCGGTACGGACGCGACGACGGGGCCTTGAGAACGGCACGCGAGGGCGCGGCAGTTCGGCGTCCGGGTCGCACTCGAGTCTCCAGGCCGTTCAACATCGAAGGGAAGTTAGCGAACCGGTGGAGTGAACTGGCCATCGAGATTTGTTGGCTGCGAACATGCAAGGCATACGGCACAGGCCAGGCTGGAAAAAAATCAAACGTGTGTGTGTGAACTCTGGTAGGCCGTCTCGAGCTGTGCCGCCAGGGCCTGGCGAAGGCAGCTAAGGTAATCGGGAGCGTCGCGGTTGGCTGGCCATCTCTCTGCTGGCCCAAGCTTGCGCGGTGGTGGTGTGGGTGGCATGATCGCACGAAGAGGAACGGCGTGAGAAAAAAAAAAATTCGACGTGAAGCTTGACCTGCTGTGGCGAGATTTTGGGCAAGACAACAGCTGTTGTCAGTCGATATTGTGTATTGTGGCGATACCGGCTCGCCTGGTCCTGTCTTATTGTGTCTGCAATCCGCCGGGCGAAATGAGGTTGACGCCGATGGCCGGGCTCGTGATACCCTCATCGGCTTGGCCTTGACGTGCCCATCCCCGCACGGGAAACGTTATCTGCCTCATCCATGGTGGTGCCAAGAGGCATGCATAGTCTTCCCCGGGCCGTAAGGTTGTGTCGACGCCTTGGTGTTGCGGTTGTCGTGATGATACAGCTGGGGCGCTATAGATGGATCCCAAGACGGTTAGAGAGTCATCCAAGGGAAGCCGGGATGGAAGTGTCCGGTGGTTGGACGCGACATTTGGGGGATTGTCTTTTCGTGAGATCGAGGGCGCAGGTAAGTGCGGTGGCGGAGGGGTAGGAAACCATCCTTTTTTTTTTTTTTCTTTCGTTTTTTTCCCTTCTCCCCTCTCTTCCTGCCTCCTCCTCCTTCCTTCCTTCAGTCAGCGCTGCTGGCTTGGGGCTGGGCAGCAGCCAGCCAACCAGCAGCAGTTTGCCAAAATCACAAAGGATGGGCCACCGCCAAAGAAGGTGTGGTGCTGCCGCACACCACTGGTCGGACAGCTTTTTGGGCTTGACCCACTAGCACGGATGCGGGTAGCACGAAGCAGCGGGAGCCAATGAGACGGAAGGCTGCGACGGGAGCGGCCAAGCCAGGCGGTCACAGAATACGGATAAGCCTAGAGTCAAAAAGAATGGGATACTATGTATACTATGTATGTACCCAGGTATCTATCTACATTGCCAGTGCCTCCCTCATATGAGTGCATGGATGGGAAGAATGCCCAAGGTTGGGCAGTCCAGAAGACTGAGGCGGAGGCAAGAGGCAGAGAAGGAGGCAGACCGCTTGCAAGACAAGAGCCGGATGGACGACGACGATGCATGGAACGACAGGTATCGAAGAGCCCTCTGAGTGGTGAACACGGTCGCTTTGGGCGTTGCCTCGGGTTGGGATTGGAAGCAGAGGTACCCTACGGACAGCACCTGACGAAGACAAGCAGAGGGGTAAACTCAGCACTCAGCACTCAGCACTCAGCACGTCAGTACGTGAGTACCTGCCTACCCCAAGTAAGGAGGAAACGACACGAAACCCAACACTGCCGCCTGGGAAAGTGCACCAGCAATCTCCCTATTAGGTACTATGTATGTGGTAGATGCCTTATTACCACATTTACCTTGCAAGTTACGTAGGTACACTGCGCACACTGCGTACACTGTAGGTAGGCGAGGTGGGGTCGAGGGATCCCGTAAAGCAAGCAGCCAGCAGCAAGCAGCAAGCAAGCAAGCATCCTCGACAAAAGGATGGACGATGATGAGAGAGTGAGTAACAGCAGTCGTAGCATGAGTGAGAATGGTCCTGGAGCCAAGACCGCGATGGCAGACTGATCACTGATGCGAGCAAGAAAAGTGGAGACTGTGGTTTTTTTGGTTTTCGATATGCCCCTCACCCCGGGAAGGAGGACAGCGAAGACCCACCTCGCACCAGAGATCAGGCCAATCACCGCGTCCCTGATGGAAAGGCAGTGGACGGATGCTGAGACTCTCTGGGTGTCCCGGCCGCATCCTGCCCCCCTCCCCCTCCTGCCTTTCTCCCTCGACATGTACCTGCTGCAGTCGGTACCTCTAGCTCTGGCGCGTCCATCCCACTGCACCGACCTCCTGCCGCCTGCACTGCGACCCTGACCAACAGTACCTCTCTCTTCGCGTGGAGAGGGCGACCTGCAAGTACCATCTCCGAAAGGGTACCTCCCATTCAGAGGGGAGCAGCTCAGCGCTGGAGCGCTACACGGTACACCTGGCACCTGGCCGTCCTCTCTGCTCCGTCTGACTCTGCGCGTCTCTCCAGGTTGTCTCTTCCTGGGCTCCAAGGCATTCAAAACTATCGCCGCGCCCACATCGCCGTGCACTCTGTCCTCCCCCCCTTCCCTTTTTTCTCGTCCATCGAACAAACGCCGTCGCCATGTTCGATTCCAAGGTCTAAACCCGTACGACAGCGACTCTCCGAAGTCTGCTAGACGTGCCTCTTCTCAGAAGATTCTGAGGGGAGACTCCTAGACCAACTCTCCGCTTATTCCTTTGTACCTTGCTTTGTGCTTTTTGCATCAATCAGTCTCAAAATCTCCTCTCTCGATACCCCCCAATATCCATCCATCCCACCCCTCGTGGCAATACGATACAGTAATCGCTAGGTGTGCTTTGCTGCCTCCCGAACAGTAGTCATCTCGGCCACCCTCGGTCACGTTACTCATATCGCCAACCCTCGAAACATCACTCGCCGCCATCATCATCGGCATCATCGCGACGCCAACCCGATTCAACTCCCCCGGAGCCCTTGTAATCCGCAGCGGCATTCACTTGTTCCTTGCGACTCACACAAAGGCCCCTCCCCCGTCGGTGTCATCGTCGTCATCCGGAGAGATTCCATTTACAGCTCAACGCCAGGCAAGCAGGCTTCAAACTCCCTTGCGCCGGGCTATTTTGGACGACTGCGACTTGCTGCGAATCGAGTCACAGATTCACTCCATCGACCTTCCCATCGGAACCAAATCCCTCCCTCAGCTTTTTTGTTTACTCCTTTCTGAACTATTCTCGACTGCTCGTCAACTCCATCCGATACCCTCCCTGCGCTATCCATCTCTCTATCTCTCTCTCTCTATCTCACTCTCATATCTTGTCATACTTGTCTCTTTTGCCTAACATTATACTCATTCTTTTTTAATCACTGGCCCCCGGATTACCCATACCCACGAAGATTACGACTCATCCTTTCAACCTGGTGCTCATCCGCTGACCCAGCAAAAAACCTCCTTCGCCACACTCTCCGCTGCAGCACCGCCAAGAGCCGTCTCGTTCCCGAGAGTAGCTCAGCAGTAGCTGCACCGCCCTCTCACAAGGTTAGTTCGCTCACAGGCAACACAGCGAGGAAAAGCACAGCACAGCAAAAAAGCAACTGGACTCACACTCTGCTGCCTCCCCCCGTTCCGTTTTTACCCCCCCTACCCTTATCCCATTTGACCCCCCCCCCCCCCCCGAACGACACCGATCACGCACATCTGCCCGGGCCACTCAGTCTGCACCCAGTAACCCAACACACACCCCTGGTCCGGTCGGGCTTCCCAGGCTGCCACGCTCCCCCCTCCACCATTTTCCTCGCCTCCCTCCTCCCCCAAATCAACCCCCTTTCTGCCTGCCAGTTGGAGCCACCTGTCTCGGCGGCGGCGACGAACCAGGTACACCCCCCTTCGCCACCTAGGCCCCGAAAGAGTCATCCCCCAGCTGGACAAGACTTGGACTTGAGCCACCCGAAGAAGGGCCCTCCGACTTCGTCACGCCAGCGCCGCCATGTCGCCCCTCAGAACACGTTCAAGATAGCACGCGCGAGGAAAGAGTCACACCTCATCCCACCTCGTTGGATATAACCTCGCCCGTCCAGCCACACTTCACCGTACCTGCATATCCTTCACCACTTCTCCCCTCTCTACCCTCTCCTCTCTCCTCGTCATCTCCCCTCCCTAACTCACCTTACCCTTATCGACTCGGACCTAATCACCACCATCACACACACACTTGCCTCACTTACACCACTACCCCTCCATCATCATCAACAACAAAACACCACACACTTAGATCGTCACACCCGCCCGCTTGACTCGATGGTGGCCTCGCAGTAGCTCACCATATAGCCAGACAACCTCTCCCACTTTCTAGCAGGAGCATTAATTCTACGATGCCTCTGATCCGAATCGCGAAACCTACTCCAGTCGCCCGCCTCGCTTCGTCTTCCGGTTTGATCGCTCGTGTACAGTCGGCTTTGGACTCCCTCGTCTAGAAGCCAGCTTCCCTATCTACAACTTACAAGGACTTTGCTGCAGCTCCCACATGCTGCTGTGAGGTTCACGTTTTCGATACGGTATCACGACCTGATTATACGAACCTCTACGGTTTACCCGGTTTACTTAGCTCGACGGCGACTGGAGGTAACTTACCTTCTTATCGAATCTCCAACGCCACAACCCCTCATACCTCATATTCAAGATGAAATTCCTCCAACGTGATTCGTCGGCTCTTACCAGCACCTACCGAAACGACCCCTACAGCTCCTCGCTAGAGTCCTTGGCCTCCTCGGCCTCTGCTTGGTCCGCTGCACCGATCTCCTCCCAGTCCTCCACCTCCACCTCCCCGACCAACTCCTCCGATTCCGACTCGACCGACTCGTACTGCCTGTCGCGATCCCGGCTCGCCAGCTCTTGCCTCGGCCGTACCGTTCAGCCAGCCCCCGTTGTTCCTGCCGAACTGCGACAGAACCCCAGACGAACTGGCGCAAACTCGACTCGATCCAGACCTCCCCCGGCCTTGGTTCGCCAGTCGGAGCGCAAGATCGTCTTCGTCGAAAACCTCGTCGGTAAGAAGCAGCAGCAAACTGCAAACACGCACTCGATGGAGACGTTCTCTGACAGTTATCCCGGTTTAGATGCCTCCACCCAGATCGTCCAGGCTATTTGGCCTCTGTCATCAAGTGTCGGCCGCAATGAGTCCGGAAACCAGCCGGTACTGCCGCTGCAGAGGTTCATTGAGGAGACCTTGAAGCGCTCGCGCACCACTTACTCCACCCTCACGGTTGCCCTGTACTACTTGATCTTGATCAAGCCTCACGTGCCCAAGACAGACTTCACGATGGCTCAGACCGACGACACGCACGAGTGCCGCGCCCTCCAGTGCGGTCGCCGCATGTTCCTCGCCGCGCTCATTCTCGCTTCAAAGTACCTCCAGGACCGCAACTTCTCCGCGAGAGCGTGGAGCAAGATCTCGGGATTGAACACGGCGGAGATCAACAAGAACGAGGTTGCCTTCCTCCTCGCGGTCGACTGGAAGCTTCACATCGCGGAGGAGGCCTTCTTCCGCTGGATCGACATCACCTTCAAGTACTCGCCTCCGTCGCCCCCCACGCCCGGAACCTCGGCACAGGTCTACGCGCAGCAGTGCGACAACTGGAAGAAGATCATCCTGCACCTGAACCCCGAGATGGACAACATGGAGGAGATCATCCCCAGCCTCGTTCTCAACCCCAACATGCCAATCCGCCAACGTCCCCAGGTGGCTGCTCCGCCGGATATGATTCGTGCGAGCAGCACTTCGTGTGGCTTGGGGTACGACTCGGCAGAGCTCACTCCCACCCCGCGATCCTACAACACCCCGACCATCATGGAGCCTACTCCGGCCGCTGTATATACTCCTGGCCGGCTGGCCCCTGCCCTCGGTCTCCTACCCACTCCCCGACTGACCCCCCAGTCGAGCGGATACAGCACTCCTGCCGCGAGCGCCGCATCCCACCTCGGCATGGGCAACGCCATGGGTCTCGCCATGGCCCAAGCTTCCCGCGTCAGCGCCGCCCAGTACGTGGATCGCTTTCCCGTCTCGAACACGTCGCCCCAGGGCTACTGCCCAGTTCGTCGCTCGTCTCTCGCCAACTCAACCTCGACGGCGTCCTCTCCCGAATCGATGGTCTCCGACTCGTCGCGCACCTCGCGCTCTTCCTCAATCTCGTCTGCCTCGTCGCTGGTTAGCGCGCCGGCCCCTCTGGGTGTCCAGGCGCGATTCCGGTCTGCGAAGCTGTGCAGTGAGAGGTCGGGCCTGTGCCTGAGACCGGCCATCACCTCGGTTCCTGAGGACTACGAAGAGAACTGCATCACCTCATCTCCCGAGTCTTACACCGGCCCGGTGGGCAGACTCGGTGACATGTCGTTGGACAACCCGTTGGAACACAGAGAACGCGAACTTGCCGAAATGGCATACGACTCCGCCAACGACGCCGCTGCTGCGCGCGCGCTCCAGGAGCTTCAGAACTACCGCACGGATGATGTCGCCTCCATCGCCTCGCTCTCGCGCAAGCGCGCCCGGGGCATATCTGTCGTTGACAACTGCCTTCAGGAGAATGTCCGAGAAATGCTGTCAGGCAGCTTCGCCGTCAAGCCGTGGCCCGAGTCCTTGGTTCGCCCAAGAGTGAGCCAGATGGGCACCAACGATCGGGGATCCCCGCGAAAGCGTGTTCGCTGCGCGACGGAAGCGACATCCGCCTACGACCCTTCGACCCTTCACTCGGTCGGCGGTTACGGCCGACCGGGCATGTGGGCTGGAATCCTCAATTGAACAGCAAGATCTCACAAACTTTCTGGATACTCTCCAGGTCAAACATCCAATCAAAATCTTGTGCAATACATCCCATTTTCTTTGTTAGAACGAAACCACGGGAGGCGGCGGGGATCGGAAAGAGCTTTGATACCACTCTGGCGGTTCATCGAGTCAGTTCAAGAACTTAGATGGCGTCAGGGCGCGGCACGAAAAGCGTGGTAATCTTGCATGCATTAAAGGACCCAGGGCATCTAGGGAGGTGGGCGGCGAAGAGGATTCACGGCGGCTTTCTGCCGCGCATTTGTTTGTTTGTACGATCACCTGAAGAAGAAAGTCGATTTTGCGTTTGAATTTTTTGCGTCGAGGGAAACAGCAACTTGGAAGAGTTGCGCAAAAGGAAATGGGAAACGACTAGGGCCTTTTCGAGTCGAACCGCCTACGCTCAAGAGAGTACGGGATCGTGTGACCGAGCGCTCGACGGGCGATCCGAAAGGGGCGACCGAGACGAGTCGACCGGGGCACGTTCTCAAGGCACAAACCGTACGCGGTTCTCAGGCGACGATGATTCGGCATCGGGCCTCCAAACAAGGGAAAACGATCACGATGACAAAGCATTGATCAAAAGCTGTTTATTGGTACACAAAGCCTGAACACACACAAAGCGATGAAGCTATAACTCGAGAGATTGATAGCTAGCTTTCTTCTTGGAACCAAACAAAACACGTTGCTCTGCACATGGCCTATCACAAGTCAAACTCTGGAAACGGATTCTGCGCAAACATGTCTTGATGTTGCGGCCACGATGGCCTCTACGGATGATGCTCGCTGACTGACCTTGCTCCTCCAGGTTCACCTTGCGGAGCAATACGTCCCCTGGCATATGTGAGATGACCTGGCGTCCAGACGGTTCGGTCACATGGGCGGGAAACCATGCATTTTGCTATCCACCCTGCGAAACGGAGCCCGACGATGACGTTTTCCCGCTGCCCGAGCGTTGGCAAACCGGGTATTCAGGCCACATCGCGATGGATCTCCGTCTTCGGAGCGCCTATAACGAGAAAAGGGTTGGTTGACTGACTACCAGAATCGTCTACGGTGATGAGCCAAGGTGAGTGAGAGCGGTCGGGGGTTGCAGATGACGGTGGGGTTGGTGTAAGTGCACTCCTGTCAAAACGCCGAACAGTTGGTTCGGCGATAAAATGGGGGAGGGGCGCTTTTGCGGTCCTCCGAGTGAGTCACACCGCCACCCACCCACCGGGATTGCTGATTTTTCTCTTTCCCGCTATAACCTGGGATGGGAAGTTGGAAATTGCGCACCAATGAGATTTGTGATATTGGTCGGTTGCTATTACGACAATCTGGCTCTGCCCCCCCTCGTTTTGCGCTAACTGTGAGTGTTCACGGGATCTTGACGGAAGGTACTTGAGGCACTGGGTGCAGAGTGGTGTGAAAGGGAGGTAGATTTCGCTAATGGCGCGGGCTTTCCGTTTAAGTGGACGGTGAGGTCTGTTGGATGGGAGATGATTCATTACCGTCGTCGCCCCTCGTTACCACGGTCTCGAACTGTCTGGTTTCGAAGATGCGGCGAGGTGGATGGGGATTAGTGACCCCTCACCTCCTACATCTCACGGGATGTCACCGAGTGGTGGCCCGGTGAACCATTCTGGATTCGAGGGAAAGGAACCCGACGTAGCCGCTCGTGGAGAAGGTTGTCCGACTGAGCCCAGAAGCCTGGGTTTTGAGGCCGTCGTGGGTTTCCGTTAGACGGTGGTGGAGGGTTAGATGCAGCGGGGTTTGATGGTGGCCTGGCGTATGCGATTTCTTCACCTGCCCGTCTAGGCCATGCAAGTACTCTCATGCTCTTCACTTCGTTGGTCGTGCGGTGGTCCACCCGTTTACGCGCCGCCGCTAGATGCCTGCGGAAGAGAGAAGAGGGGTGGTGAGTGAGATGGCTCATGATGACCAAGCGGCATCACGGCTTACACCCGTCGGAAGCCGCGGGGTTTTCTTCAAGTTTGGAGAAGTGTGTACCAAAATGTCTCCGAAGGTTGCTTCGTTTCCTTTTCGTCCTGCCCTAGATGCCTCGCTGCTTTTCCTCGGGCTTGGAGATTGCTTTACGGCTCGCCGTGTTAGTCACGCCGTGAGTAGGAGGGCGGGTTAGGTAAAGTCGGCGTAACGGGTTACGAGAGAAACATGGGCTGTGCCGCTGGAAAGGTGCCTGATACGGGTTGCTTCTTGGTGGAAGTAAGGATTGTAAGGGAGGGCATCAAGGACGCCCGTCGGCGAGATGGATTGGGATGGTTGTTTGCCGTGCAGCTTGGTCGCATGATGCCGGGGAAGCAAGTTGAGATTCCGGGTGTGGGTATGGCACGGTTGACCTAGATCTCTGGGATCTCCTGATGTACAGCCAAAGCTCGCTGACGATCTTGATTTCGAAGAGTGTGACTGCTGCTGGACAGTTAACACTATTACGGTGAGTATTCACCGGTATTTCGCGTGCTTTAAAAACGGCCGGGCAAGGCCCCCTGATTATCCAGATCTTCACCGTCTCAAAACCTATTGACCATATGACGTGACCTTTTTGACTGCGCCGTTTTTGGTGTTGGCGATTTTCACCTGGACGGATCTGTATGAAGTCCTGGTGTCTTCTTCATAAGTTTCTTCATAGCTGGCGTTTCTCCTGGGGTATTAGTATGTAGAACACCTCAGGATGACGGCCGACGGCGACGTCTTGAGCGAAGCTGGGTATCACCACGATGTATTGTCTGCTGGGCCTTATGGTTTCTAACCACGCCGTTGTCAAACACCTGACCTGTCCTCGCGTGAAACGACAATCCCACGAAAGCAGAGACTGCCGTGGCTCTCCTGTGGCTAAGGGACAAGCTATTTGTCGCCCGCGTGCTTTTAAAACGACCGGGCGAGGCTGCTAGGTAATTCTGTTCTTCAGCTTTGTCAAAGTTGATTATCCGTGGCGCATGACATGGCAGCTTCAAGTGTTTGGACGATGCAGATATCGTCTCTGAAATGGATTTGTGGTTGGATGCGTATGTATGCTTCTTCATTGATCTGCCCTGCCGGCCGGTGTTTCTTTTGGGGTGTTGCTGTGGAATACTGCGCGAAGGACGACAGATGGCGGCACCTCTCGTAAAGACTGGGTGGGGGGGTGTATTGTAATCTTTCTTGGCTTGTGTTTTTCTGCTATAATTTGTCGAGTTACTACGCTCGTCCAACCAAAAGGATACGATGACGCACAGGACAAAAAGAATAAGACCTGTGGCTCATACGGCTGCTAAGGAACAGCTACTCGTCGCTAATATTACTCGCGTACCTTGAAACGGCCCGGAGCCCGCTAGATATTCTCATCTTCACCGTCTCAAAGTCTATGGACCAGATGATCCCGGACGCGTCTGCGAGGTTTTGGAAATATGCGGTCGTCTTTGGGACAGATCTATGTGATATGCAAGTGCGTTCCGTATTAGTCTCCTCGCGACTGGCGTTTCTGTCGAGGTATTCGCCCGTGGAATACTACGAGAATGAACGACGACGATATCCCGTCTACAGACCGAAACATGGCAATCACCCTATCCACAGACCAGAAACATCTCTGTCACCTTGGCAACGGCTACAATCTCTTCATCGAGAGCGACGGTGCTTGCGCCTTGCCATTTGTGAGCGCCTCGATTGATATTTGCATCCCATGTTGCGCTGCCGGGAGCACCATCACCAGACAAGATCTGCACTTTATAAAGGTGGACATGTGCGTTGGCTGATTGTAAGGCCTGTTGGTCGAGACTGCCGTGGGAACTATGGCCAAGGAACAGCTATTCGTCGCCGACAATCCGCGTACTCTAAACAGGCCAGGTGAAGGCCCCATAGGTATATAATCGTCATCGATACGAGGTCAGACTGAGAGATCTTCACGCGACACACTTGCGCGGTGTTTTCCTCAGGGCCAAAAGATGGTCGGGCTACTCTTCTGTTGCACATGTGCCATGCAACGCGTCCGAAATCGCCAGGGAGAAGACAAGTACCGATCCGAAAGCGTCCAGTCTCATCGTCAGTCTCCCGGCCGGCGGTCGTCGTTTCTATTGTGGTATCAACATGGAATACTATAAAAATGACGACCGACAGCGACGTCTCGTGCAAAGTCCCAAGCACTAAGGAGCCTATTTTCGTTTTCCTCGCACAGTTTCGACCCAGGCGGGAGCGACCAGGGCGCCTGGCCTCGGTAAACTCTCGGTCTTAGCCGCCGCCGCCGACGAAGCGCCACGATGAAGTGACAGGAGGAATAGGAGTTCGTCGTTACTTTTATAGGGGGCTTAATGTACGGCTGAGGAATGAGATTGTAGTACTGTGATCCATCCAACACTTTAGAAAGTGAGAAGAAACATATCCAATCAATACACAGGGAATACGATATGGTATGCGCACTGCTGAGATGGGGATATAAAATAGACAAGTTCAGAAATCCAGTGTTGTCCACAAGACAAGCACAAACCTCCGAAGCCTTCCTTCGCTTTCTGAAGTGGTACTGATCTGGAATACGTTCTGGCGTGGGACTGCTATTGTTTGGGTCGGATGGTGCATGAAAAAACGTATTTTTCTCCTTGCTATGTCATTTTGCGTATATGTGGTTGGAATACGAGGGCCGTGACGGATAGAGGCGAGGGACGAGAGAGGGGGAACTTCGGGCAGTTGGCCACCATGGGGAATGCGTCGATAAACTCGAGGCGAACAGTCAACAAATGCAATACTTCTCATTGAGATAGCGCAGAGAAGAAAAAGAAGAGAAATAGTCGACCTACGCAATCATTCTGGCAAGATCCAGAAGAGACGGCGGGTGAGTGGTGTCTTTTATACCGTGGGGGGCTGGCTACCCCCCTTCCTCGCTTGGCACTACTTGATCTTTACAGTTTGCTTCTCACTTGCGTGGACAGCAACGGAGAGTCGCCTCCTCTCGGGTCATTAACGTCCCCAATTTCTCGTCCATGTTTTGCTATCAGTCCTGCAAGCTGTGAAGTTTCGAAAGCGGCGTGGACGGTGTGGAAGACTCGGTACCATGTCAGTTGACTGGTTTGCGCGAGTGCTTCTTCGGCCTTGACAGGCGGAATCACAGAGACACGTCACGTCCCTTGAGAGAATGGATAGAAGAGAGGGAGTTTCGGTACTGAGGCCCGTTCTCTTTGCTTCGTGGTCGATGCAGCAGCGTCTGCTCGTCCTTGGATTAGATGGACTCAGTCTCTCACCAAGCAACAGTAGTATTCTGCTCAGGAGATTGCTTCCAAACGATCTCTGACGACTCAATATCAGTTAATGCTGACTCCTGCACCCTCCAGCAAGCTGCCCGTGTTGACTGCCCGGGCCATTTTCGCAGTCGTGCCCGTAACCCTCGCATGGTATCATCAGTGAACCCCGCCTCAAGAACTTTTGTTACATCCTCCGATCCTATGCTGTCCAAGGCCACGTCAAGTCCAGATGTCCGCCATTACATTAGAAGCAGGATCCATAAGATCCATGAATATACAAGCGTCCCGCGGTCGGCGTAAATATGTCCAAGCGTTCCTGCCATGCCATCAATGATTCCTCGGCTGAGGCATCAGCCCCACGGCCACCATCGAGTGTGGCGCCACGCGATCATGCCGACCTAACCTCGATGTCAACAGGTCAACCTCGCGGCGGTGGTACTCCGTCATCCGTCGCTGGAGCTCAATGAGCTCGGGCAGTGGGCCATCGCTGCTGCGTGCCCTGGCCTCGATGAGCCGCTCCACCTTGGCGTGCTCTTCTTCCAAGATTTCGAGCGGCCAGAGGTTCTGGCTGTCCTCGTCTAGACGACTCGTGGGAAAGTAGTCGTCCAGAAGCAAAAGCATCTTAATCAGGCGACCATCCAAACTCCCTGGATTTCGATGTGTGACTGCGCTCTGCAGACCAGCTCTCAGAGTCTGTCTCCCATGTCAGTGACTGTGCCCGCCAAGCCATTTCATTTGACTCACCTCCCAAGTCTGCGATTCAGGTTGTATCCTAGCGCTGCCTCTGCGGAGCCAGAATAGCAACCTCTGTTGCTCAAGCGTCCATGGTCCGGTAATGAGGTGCTCAGGGATGGTTGCCTTGGGGTGTACGTCGACGTAAAAGTCGAGCGTGGGCTTCTCGCCACTGAGACCGTACAAGTGCCAGTCATACTCGAAGCAGTCTTTCGAGTCAAAGTGGCCAAACCCGCCGCCGCGGTCGTGGGGCGACTCGAGCCTGGCGTTGCCCTCCTCCTCCTTCAGGCCGACGTGAGAATGCGAGTACCACCTGTCGCGCGCAAAGCGCCAGGCCCAGACCTTGCGGGCGTGGAAGATCACGTCCACATTGATCCACGGCGCGGCCAACACCGATGACTGTAAGTCCGTTAGCACTGCGCCAAGTCAACGAAGCCAGTGTCTGAGCCTGACCTGAAATTCGGGGTCGCCTGGGAACAGCTCGGGGAACTTTTCGTAACTCCTAAACGATCTCGACTGATCCGTGGCTCCGCGCTTGAGCACCGTTTTGATCGTGTGTCTGTCGACGCCGAACCAGCAGTCCCAGGTGGGGTGGAAGGCGTTGATGACGAGGTTGATGAGCGTAGAGCGACTAGACAGGAGCGCTCCAATCCGGGGATTGCAACGGGGGAAGTTGAGGTTCTCGCTCAGGAGGAAGATGCGCTCGACGACTTCGAGGGGCAGCTCGCGCTCCAGGTAGGATATGCGCTTGGCGGCCTGGCGCTCCGCAAGCCGCGACGTTTTCTTCAGGGGCGGTCCTCGGGCCAAAGACGACGACGGCGATGATGAGGCGGCCTTGCGTTTGCCTCTGACTCTGATCGGAGTCAACTTCATGATACGGATCGGCACACCCGCCGATTTTTCTTTTCTTTTTCCTGCTTTCTTCTTTTTTCCGCAGACGTGGTGGTCCTGAGACACGGTCAACGCCGTTTCTCCCCCCAGGAAAGAAAAGACAAGGTCTAGGAGATGTGCCGAACTTACAACGCCGGCCGAGCGAGGAAGGGGAGGGGTATCGACGGATGGTTCAAGAGACGGCCGAAGCTGAGGTAACGGTGGTGTAAGTGCAAAACCTTATGCGCCGATATTGACGTCTCATAACCTAAACCAAATCGAAAAAGATCGGCAATCGAAAAAAAAGATCAAGAAACATTCCGTGAGAAAGCGAAGGCCATTCTAGAAGGATAATCGAATAAATGCCGCCCCGTTGAAGGAAATCTATCTATTTGCGCATGAGAGAGAGAGTGAAAAAAAAAACTCCTTCCGCCACTATCCCAGAGCTTAGTGACCGAGAGAGGGTCTAGAGTAGATTCCTTCCACTTGTGGACTGTACCGTGTTCGTACAGTGTGCGATGATGTCAATCACGGTGCGGGATCACCTGGACCGTGCACGCGGACCCTGGTCCAATGGGCGGCAAAATGTCGTCGAAAAAAAAAGCTGAGGTGATCGTAGGAGCACCTCGCGTAGCACATCGCGATATCTCGACGACCACCGAAGAGCGACCCCCCGCGATTACCTACCAGTGACACCCGAGTGTGTTCTCTGCAGGCTGACGTGATGCCTCCGCCATTACGCACCCCGGTGCCCTCGACGAGCTTGCTACGGTTCCTGCGATCGCAAACGGAGGCGCCGTCAGTCTTCGGTTCGAGCCAGTGTGCAGCCCTTCGACCAAGCCAGCCTCGGCCGGCGGTTCAGCATCGCCAGTGCTTCGCGAAGAGGCCCGCTAGACCGGCAGCGAGATCAATCTCAACGAGGACGACGCCGACGACGACCTGCCGCAGACCCGAGCTCCCAGCCCTCAACTCCGACTCCGCCACCCGACTGTCCCGCAAGCGCAGTAGCCCGGCCGCCGTCGCATTCTTCAGCACGACATGCGTTAGGCACGACGCCTGCGGCGACGGCCCGCAGGGCACGCGCCCCACGTGGAAGGAGAGGCTCTGGGGGATGAGGGGCAGGGGCACGACCAAGCCGCTGCAGCCGAACGACCTGCCGATGCACGAGGAGGGATCGGCCGGCACCATGTTCAACAGCCGGAGGGTGCTGACCGCGAAGGCCGCGCTGGAGCCCAGGCTGCGGTGTACCGAGGTGGACGAGAACGGCGAGGTGATCCTCGTGGACGGAGAGTTCAAGAAGACGGAGCTCATCGCAAAGGTGAGCATGCGCCGCACCACCGTGTAAGGATACCACTGACAAGACATGCCCACAGTACGGCCTCCTGCCCCGCGACCTGCGCAAGATCGACTCCTCCAACCTCCCGCACATCCTGATCCGCCAGTCGGCCATCCTCCTCAACCTCCTCCACCTGAAAGTCCTCATCAAGAAGGACCGCGTCCTCCTCTTCGACGTCTACGGCTCCAAGACGTCCTACCCGCAGTCCGCCTTCATGTACGACCTGCAGGGCAAGCTCAAGCAGAAGAACGTGCAGGGCGTCGTCAACGGCCTGCCCTACGAGTTCCGCGCCCTCGAGGCCGTCCTGACCTCCGTCACGTCGGAGCTCGAGGCCGACTTCGAGTCCGTCCGGGACCCCGTGATCCGCGTGCTCAGCGAGCTCGAGGACGACATCGACCGGCACAAGCTGCGCATCCTGCTGATCCTGTCCAAGCGCGTCAGCACCTTCGAGCAGAAGGCCAAGCTCGTCCGCGACGCCATCGAGGAGCTGCTCGAGGCCGACGACGACCTGACGGCCATGTACCTGACGGAGAAGGCGCACGACCTGTACCGCGGCGTCGACGACCACACCGAGGTCGAGCTGCTGCTCGAGTCGTACAACAAGCTCTGCGACGAGATCGTCCAGGAGGCGCAGAACCTCGTGTCCAGCATCCGCAACACCGAGGAGATGTAAGCCCCTCCCCTGTAAATCGCCCTTTCTCATCACATACTAACAGTTGCAATAGCATCCGCGCCATCCTCGACGCAAACCGCAACTCCCTAATGCTTCTCGACCTCAAATTCAGCGTCGGCACCTTGGGTCTGGCGATGGGCACCTTCCTCGTCGGCCTCTACGGCATGAACCTGAAGAACTTCATCGAGGAGACGGACTGGGGCTTCGCCGGCGTCTCCGTCGTCTCCTCCGTCGCCGCCCTCATCGTCTGCTGGTACGGCCTGATCAAGCTCCGGAAAGTCCAGCGCGTCAAGATGATGTTCGACGACGGCGGCCCGCTATCCCGCACCGGCGGCTCCGGGCCGGGCGGCCGCCAGGGCCGGCACTGGTTCCAGGACGACGGGCCCTCGGGGCTGCTCGAGGCCCGGAACCGGGAGCAGTTCAGGCGCGTCACGAACCAAAAGGCCGCGGCGGCTGCCGCCGCGAACTCCAAGACGGCTGGGAAGAAGAAGTGGTTCTGAGCGGGATGGAGGGCCGTTTGAACGATCGTCTCTCTCGCGGTGACCCTCTCTGCTCTCGATATGCGCTAAAAAGGGAACTGGCGTATAAGCGCCGCGCCTTTTTTTTTTCTCGCCACTCTATTTCAATCTCTCACCCATATCACGTCCCCCTCAACAAGACAAAGGAAAAAAAGAGGGCTTGAAGGATTCGATGGGCCGATGGGACAGATGGATCGACGGGAACAGCGAGCCCGAAGCGAACCCGGTCGGCCCGTGGCGTTCCGGAACAGGAACATACCGCCCTCATCGTCCAAGGGAAACAAAAGAAAGTGGAGAGATCCAACCATACCAAACACACTGCCTCCTCCTCTGGGGGAGTCAAGCCTTGCCCTCAATTGTAAATCTCTGTACATCACTGTATTGTACTCATCTTACTGCACATACCTATCTTTTTTCACCGCGCCCTCCCACCGGTTCAGTCAGCCTTGGTGGTTAGGGACGTGGGTCATCCTCTCACCTCATCGCACGAGGAGCTTTTTCCCTCTGTTATGCGTCAATGACCTGCACGATCTAGACCTATTCCTTTGCCGGGGATTTCAACCAGGATCTGTTTCCCCATGGAATACTAGAAAGACATCTGTTCTCTCGGGCATCTGGCTGTTCTTTTGCAAACGTGATATCCGTCTGTCCTACGCGGGGTTGGTGGGGTGGAGGTGGGATTGGCCGCCAGGTCCCATCTGCTCATTTCCAAGATCAGGCCGTTCTTCTTTCGTTTCGTTTTTTTTTCTTTTGCGAACCGTAGGTCTAGATCTCGGTGGCGAACTTGGCACTTGGCTTCTTCTTTTGCCAAAGAAGAAATGGTCTCAAAGGTTAATCCAGAGACACTCAAAGCAACAATTCGTCTTTGACCAAACACACAACCACACACGTAAAGCCGCAAGACCCTTGGGTAAGAGAGAGATACGTATCGCTCCTCGACCCTCTCTCCCCAAGAGCTGGCCGGAAACGTCATCTCTCCGTTTGGACGGGCGGGCTTTTGTTCTCGGTGTAGCTTCGTAGCCTTGTATGGTACGAACTACACACCACCTCATGCCCTGGAGGAAGACGAAGCAAAAGTCGAACGTCTTTTTCTCAAGGGACGCCGATCTTGGTCATTTGGTCCTTTCAACTCAAGCAGGGACCAAATTTCCCCATTTTGATGAGAAGAGTGATAACAACGGTGGATGAAGAGAAGGAGAAAATACCCCTTTCGGTCTCTCGCCCTCCCCCAGTGGGCCCACCGGGGTTTGGCAGCTTTTCCCCGGAAGTGTCTTTTGATTTGCAACTGCTTGAATCCTTCCGGGGTGGACCCGAGGCGTATTATCTCTCTCTCGCGTCTCCTCGTCTCGCCCCAGAAGGAGGCGTATTGACAGATGAAATTAGTGTGAGCCACTAGCTCTGACGACGGGCGACGGAGCCACAGCCAGGCCAGAGCTTGCTCCCCTTCTGCGGGAGGGGGTCACGCCGTTCATCTTCGCAAGCGGGGCTCTCTCGTCCGCACCCCTCCCCTTCCCTCTCGAATCGATTAACAGGAAATGGACAGCAAGGCCAGCCGCGAGTGGCCGGCCGGGGAGCACCCTTACCACCGTGCCGCGAATGATGCGCCCGACTGACTCGGGGAGCTGGTAAATGGCCGGCCTATGGCCTGTGCTCCGCCGACACGTAGAGAAAACGGCGGTCTATTGCATCACCATCGCAAGCCGGGGGAAGAACATGCGGTGTGTTTTCGAGATGCCCCGATGGTATTTGTTCTTGTGGCCGAGGCCCGCGTCCTCGGTTCTAGCGGCTGTCGACATGAAGAGCCAAATAATGTTTTGTCTCAAATCTCCATCTCAACCAGGAGCCGGGAGGTAGAGATGAGTTTCCTCGACGCCACTAATCTGCCCTGTATGTGGAATCACGAGGCCACATCTCGATGAGTGTTCGCCCGGGGAGTCGAGACGAAAGAAACCTGGGCTGCGGGCGAGAACGACGCGAAAGAGTGTTAGGCTAAACCCTCGTCAAAGTCGTATTTTTGGCTTGCTGGGACTTGATGCGTATGGGATCCTATTATGACCCTGCAAGTTGGGCATTGTCATCGTCATCGTCGTCGTCGTCTGGAGTAACTGCTGCCCAGCAGCCCGTTGATCAAGAGAGGGAAGCCGGGTCGACATTCTGGTTTAATGTGGCTAGGCAATACCTCCGTGTTGCCATCGAATGATACACACGCGGCAGTGGTTTTGTAGGTGTCTTGGTCCAGGCTGGCAACTTTCATGTTGGTGTCCAATGCGGTCGGACGAGAGAGTAGCGGAAAGGAATAAACGGCGTCAAAGTACTGAGGCGTCCGGGCGCCAATTCGGGTTATAGCTACGCCAAACGCTGACTTCCTGGGACAGCTGACTCTCCAGACTATCTAAGCAGCACAGGAAAGAAGGAGGAAGTGCGGATCAAACTCGGGGGTTGAACAGCATACTCTTGCAAGAACACGCCGCATTACTTCGTTGAGTTGAGCTCCGAGTACCAACCAAAGAAGTTGGAGGGTTCAGGGGTGGTTTTCTGAAGGGTGGGTAGAAGCTGCTCCTTGCCATCAGAGAAAATGAAAGCTTGGCTCTTTTCTGACGTGTTCTGTTGAGTGGTTCCCTGCCCCTCCTCTGGGACAACCACGAGAGCCCAAGCAGAACCTACAATACGTCTTGGCCGGAGAGGTGACGAAGGTCGAAAACTGGCGTGTCAAAAGCGAGCTGAGATACTTTCTGGGTAACGAACAATTGAGGAAATAGAAGCTGGATCTACACAAGATGCACTGTCAGGCGTTAGTGTGAAAACCCAACCTCCTGGATGAGGCTTGATGGGATTGAACGACAAGTAGCACGCAGAGCGTTGTTGCCATGAGGAAGGGGAGCTGCGCACGGACAGCAGCTATTCTTTCTACCATGGTATGCGAACATTTGATGACCGAGCGTGGCCGTGATAGTTCGGGAGGGAGGGAGTTGTAGTGAGTCCAGACCACCAACAGCGGTGCTCCACAGACCGGGCCGGAGGTGACAGCGGGGACGTATCGGTCGGTGCGGGGCCGGTGCGGGACGTGCCCCACTAGCGTCGTTGGGGAACCAAGGGTTGTACCTTGGGCGGCCTAAGTTTGGCTGTCGGCTACCAGATCTCGTGGTTCAACAAGAGGGAAACCCGAAAATAAATGCGAAAGGGGCAGGCAAGGGTAGAAACCTTGAATTTGGAGAAGAGGTGAGCAATTCAACACCATGTACGGGCATATTGCGGGGTCGTTAGATCTGCCCACGAATCATGAAGACGTTCCATGGAAAGACGGCAGTAAGGTCGTCGGAGTCCTGGCCAGCTGTCGCTTTCTGCGACAATCAGAGGGAGCTTAGGCCATCGGCCGACCTTACTATCAATCTTATAGCCTCACAGACGCTCCCCAAAGCTAAAGTGGCGAGCGATTGATGGCTGTAGGTTTCGAAAGTATTGCGCATGTATCTTTTTCGGAGACTGTGTGGTCTTGAGGCAAGTAGCTGCCATTGGTATCCGCCGCGAGAAGCCCTTTTTCCCCGTTGCTGGGCAGACTGGCGATGAAAGACGAGGCTTTCTGATTGTCCCGGTGATGGCGGGTATTAAGAGGAGGCTTTTTGGAATTGTCGTTTGACAAACAGCAGCAGAAATTACCGTGAATTATCGACGGCATATGCGGACATCCGCGACGAGTGGGAATTGAAATGACTGAGGCTTACTATGTACATTATTAGCAACGTGGATACAGGGTGTTGGCGTTGGTGTTGTTGCATCCCGGTCGCGCGGGACCGGGATTGGAGGGTCGTAAATTGGAGAAGTGGGCTGATGGTTACGTACCCTTGGCTCCCTCGGTTAGCGCCAGCGATGGCCTTTGTCGACCGCATCTTTGGACAAATATGGCTGTGAGATGGTTCGCTGCAGCTGTGCATTGCGTTGCGTTGCGTTGCGTCGGGTTGGTTGGCTCAGCAGGTCGGGCAGGGTAGGGAAGAGGCCGGACAACAGCAAGCAAACCGACCGAGGGAGAGGCTGGTCTCTCCTGGTCATGACCGCGGATTGTCCCCGTCCGTCTCTTCATGTAAGTGAGCAGTAGTACCTTCCCCTACTTGCATGGTACCTAGGTACACTACCAAGGCACGGTAGGGAGCTTGGTTCTGTGCGGCAAGAGTTCGGGAGTTGGATCCGGGGCTTGGCTTCAGGGACGACGGATGAGGGCCCCAATCTAATTATCTCGAGACTTGGTGGCCTCTCACGCATGAGATGCAAATCTATCTTTTGCATGTTTCTGGGACGGCAGGTGGGCAGCTTCAGATCTTTCCCTACTGGCCCAGTCGCTTGTGCAGCTGGCGGAGGTTTGGAACCAGGAAAGCGCAGCGAACATCTGACGCTAATGTGCCTTTAAGTGTCTTAGTAAGGAAGGCACCACCACGGCACGTAGTTGAGCTTCGGGGATAGGTACGTACATAGTACGTTCCTGATCTCCAAGCCAAGGTACGTGCCTCGTACGTACCTCGAGATACGGACGGTATCCAAGGCATTAAGGCGCGGTACTTCTTCGCATTGGAAAGAGCAGCGCCAGGGCCCATTGATGGTGCCGCCACTCTAGCTCTCTAGGTACACTAAGTATACTAGTACTATGTATACTATGCAAGAAATGGAAATCAGGTCATCAGATGTGGCGCCAGCAGCGGGAAGCGCCAATACTCCGTGCCTAGGGGCCCATTCCGTTAGGAGCTGGCGGAGGGGCTTCAAGGGCTTGCAGGACCGGTACGGTACGATGTCGCGGCTTGAGGTGTGGTGTAATTAGTGTACGGCGTGTGAGCTGCTAGGCCGGTGTTAGAAAGTCACCAATCTCTCTGCCAGACAAAATCAGCAGAGCACAGCACCAAGGTAGATACCTAGACCAGACCAATCCAGGAAGGAAGTGTAGATCACGTTCGCGCCTGCCTCGGAGCACGAATACCTGACCTCTCTTTTACTCCCTCCCGAGTCCCGTCGTTCCTGCCCTGACAGCGGACAGCCTCTGTCCACTGACGGGCACTGTCCAGTAATATCTACGGTACCTTCTTTAGTATCCCCACCGCCTTCCACCGATTCGCATTCACAGGTCCACGTCCCCACTTCAGTCTACTGTGGATCCGTCCCACCCCATTGATTCTCCAGCCGCCTACCGTCTCCAGTCTCCAGCTCCGGGGCACCACCGTTTGCTCTTCACCACTGGCCGTACAAGTTCAACCCATAGGTACTCCACATCCATCCTGCTGGACCACCTACACGTAGTACGGCCTACATCAGCCGACAAATCAAGGCCAAATCACAATCACGTCCCGCTCTCACCCGGCGCTTCCTTGCGGGTTCGTGGTTTCCAGAACGCATCCATACCCAGATAAGCAATATGGAATAATAATAACAATAGAAAATAAATTTCATGCCGACAAACGAGCAAACAACCTCGCGCAGACCAGGACCAGGACCAGGACCAGGACCAGGACCAGGACCAGGACCAGGACCAGGACCAGACCAGACGCTCCTGCTCTCCCTAGGTATCCCATCGTACCTGCCTATTTTCTCGCTCTCTCACACTAGGAAAAAGGAAAGAGCCACCCAACGCACAACACACAAGACGGGAATACCCACCTAACACCACCCCGTTGATCTTCTCGCCCTGTCTTCTTTCTCCTGGCTTAATTTTCTTCCTTTCACACACACTATCCGTTCTCTGACGGAACGCTGGCTTTTGGGTTGATCATCCTCTCCCCATTTGCCTCCATCGACCACATCTTCCCACATCTCGCACCAACCCTACCCTCAAAGCCCCCTCCTCGGGCCAGAGCCACCACCAGCGCCAGCACCAGTTCGGACCGTCTCGTTCGGCACTCTTTTCCCTCGACGTTGCAACAATCAAGCCATCTTCTTGCGCCGTCCGCTGCTGTTGTCATCATCGCTACTGCTACTGCTGCTGCTGCTTACCTACAGCAGAGTAACAAAACACCCGACGACTGGTATTACGCTGTACGGAGTACTCAATCGCTATTTCGACCCCCCGCTCCGGTCTAGCCTGTCGCCCCCTCGTCATTCTCAAGGGTCCCCGAGAACTCGCCCTACCGTCGGTTCTTCGCCCTTTGACTCGACACCACGGCAAGCTGCGCTGCGCTTCGCTGTCGCAAAGACGCAGCCCCCCGTGGACGGTGGACCACACGCTCAGCTCCCCTCCCTCCTTCGCCCAAAACCTTGCATCATTCCATCCGTCAGACACGCCCGCGGTCCAGGCCGCATCCCAATTCGCTACCTCTTTCCCACCACCCCCAATAAACTCGACCAGCTCACCACCTTCTCCTCTCCCGCGCTGCAAACAACCCAGCCCGGTTGCTTCCCGTCCTTGGGCCTTCCTTGCCCTGTCTTCCTCTGCCCGTCGCCTACAGCCTACAGGAAACCTTGGCCCGACCTCTCGTCCTATCATTGCTGCTGCCCTTTCGCCTGCTCGTCAAAGCTTGTGGTCACCCTGCCTCGTGGGTTCATCCTTTCTCCGGCTCCCATCGATCCGTTCGATGTCAAGTCAATACTTGCAACTGCCGTTTCAAAACTACTGCGCATTAATCGACAACTAGTCGTGTGCCCTTCACCCGCTTGACCGGCCGGCGAGGCCCGGATACCTGCCAACGACACCGAAGTCCGCTGGAGAACCACGATGCCTCTGCTTGCGCTGCCCTGACTTGACGATTTTACTTCCTCCCTCCCCCCTTCACCGGCCATGGCTTCGCTTGCCGGCCAAACGAGCTCAACCCCCGACATGGCTCATTGCCCACCTACTGCTCTCCCCTCTCCCGAAGACGACGACTCAGAATATCGAGACCAAGTCCTGCGCCTGTCGTCACAAGCAACCGAAGCCGACGTCGAGAATGATCTTGTCGCAAAGGCCACGGCACTGGGCATTTCGACCGCCGCCCTGTCGCCAGAGAAGCGCAACACCTCCAGCGTCGAGTCGCGCGCTTCCACTGTCGCCACCCAGCATGTGCGCACATTTTCCACCGCTTCCTGCGACTCGGCTAGCACGACCTTGACCTCTCATCCCTCTCTGAACGCAACCCCCGCAACGGCACCCGTGACCGCTGCGATAACGACCGCCCTTTCGGCTGCCGCCGTCGACCCCCCGCCGAACCCTCTGGTGAGAAAGCGTTCCAAGAGTCTCACCTTCTCGCATTACGACAAGTACCTGTCGCAATTAGACCCAAATATCCATCAGCCCAAGATACAAAAGGCGCCGCCGCCCATCCCCCTCGATGCGTCAACACACAGCTTGTTCAGCGTAAATTCGAGACGCAGCTACTTCAGCATCAAGGAAGGAATCAGGAAAATCAGATGGAGGAGGCGGTCCGCCTTGATGGAGTCGACAATGTAAGGCCTCTCTGCTCACTCTTCTGTCCCGCCCCCGCTCGCTAACATGCATCGCAGTTCGTGCATATGTTGCCGAAACGACTTCAACAAGTCGAATGAGTTGCACAGCTTGCCTTGTGGCCACACATACTGTGCCGAGTGCCTTAGCATCATGATTCAGCAAGCAACGACGGACGAGTCCAAGATGCCGCCGCGATGCTGCACTCAGCCGATCCCGGGGTCCACCATCCAGAAAATCCTCACCCGAGAGGAGCAACATGCTTTCTTGAAGTCGGTACAGCAGTTCAGCACCCCGTGGGAAGCTAGAGTCTTCTGCCCTAATACAGCCTGCGGCGAATTCATCCCTCCACGCAATCGGGTCGACCCGAAACATCCCTGCGATGTCGTATGTCGCAAATGCCGGACGCGGGTCTGCGTCATGTGCAAACGCAATGCCCATGCCATCGGAAAGGATTGTCCGGCCGACTGGGAATTGGAAGCAGTCTTGAAGATGGGCGAAAAGTCGGGCTGGAGGAGATGTTACAAATGTCGAACGTTGGTCGAGTTGAGCCAGGGCTGCACCCACATGACGTGCAGATGCAAGGCTCAGTTTTGTTACATTTGCGGCGCCATCTGGGATCCATCCGTGGGTTGTCCCAACTTTTGCAACGGCGACGAAGAGCTGGAACGACGGCGAATGGAGGAAGAGGCCAGAAATGCCGAGCTGGAGGCGGAAAAGGCCGCCCAAGAAGCCGCAGCCGCCGCCGAAGCGGCAGAGAAGATCGAGGCGGAAAAGCGCACGCGAAACAGCCCGCAATTTGCCAAGTTGGAGGGCGAACTGATGCAAGAGCTCGACCGATTCCGGACGTATACGAGAAAAACGAAGTGGCTCATGTGGACTCGACAAGCCGAGAAGAAGCAGGCTTTGGTGGACAGGTACTCGGACCAGATCGACAAGATGAAGGAAAGGCACTCTAAGACGGCTGCCCACCTGGAGGAACGTCAGATCGAAGCCGAGATGGACCTGAGATCAACCCTGGATCAGAGCGAGAAGAGTGTCAAGATCCGCCTGAAGCACATGGAAGCGTATTGCGACGGACTCGGACGAACCCAGAGCTCAGACCTGCCACCGAGGGTCGTCACCGAGAGAGATTTGCGCTTGCTGGGACAACAGTACAATGTGCGCGACGGCATGGAGCGATTACACCAAGCGAAGATCAACGTCCTGCGAGACAGGCAGGCCAAGCGGATGGAGGAGCTTCTGGAGCGGCAGGAGCAGGAGCTGGAAAAGCTGACTGACAAGAAAGAGCAGGAGATAGAGAATCTGGCAACGGATTTTGCGCAAGAAGAAGATACCCTGGTCAGAATTTTTAATGACCGTAAGCAGAGATTGCAATGGCGTTGGCTGCTGGCGATAGAGATTCTCCGTAAGGAGCTGGAGGAGCAGACCGGGGATCAGTACGCGTCTCTCGAATTGCCTACATGGCCCGACGACACAGAGACGCAAGACGAGATTCTGGCGTCGCTTCCCGACTCTCCGGCCAGCGAGGATTAACTTTGCACACCGACGCGGACTGATACTGGCTTTCTTTCGGCTCCCATGGCATCACCGGAAGTTTCTTTACGTTCATACTTTGGTTTTGCACACAGATACCTTGGGATAAGGTGTTTACAGGAGTTTAGCGGTTCTGGGTCAATACCAGGCATGGATATATTGGTTTTGGTCGGTCTGCATCAGCAGCGTTTTGGCACGAAGGGAGCGCCGTCGAGCCGCCACATTGGGAAGCAGTCGACTTTTCCTTGCTCCTATTTACGATTACGGGTGGACGATGGGAGCATCTCATGACACAAGACAGGCGGGACATGTAGTGCCGGTTAGCGAACGCAAAGAGATCAGCGACGAATGGACGATTTATTTCATATTCCCCCTTGTCACTTGCGGATGTTTGATGCCAATTAGTGCGCGCCAACCAAGGCACGAGAAGAAGGATCCGAGTCAAGCACGGCATCGATAATCGGCGCACCAGCCACCTGTCCGGCTGTTCTGTTGGGTGGGCTTTTGGAATTCGAAGATTTGGTCCGAGGCTCATCCCATGGACGGCAGCTTGTGAAAGCGGGCCGGGTGTGGCGGCGCCGGGTCCCTTGGCCCAGGCTCATCCGTCTGCGAAGAATGATGGATCGAAGCACGTCTGGAAAATAATTACGGGCCCGTGGAGAAGACTTGGCGTCGCATCACCAGAGAGTCATAATTCTCCAGCCCATAAGCCCGGCTGGTGTTTAGGCCAAGAGAAGCATCGACATCTTTTCCACTTTCGGGGCCCGTCAAGATTCGCATAGGGTAACATCAGGGCGGATGGTGAGCTGGTCCGTTTGTTTAAACTTACTCTAGCAGGTCGAAATCTCCGAGCGCTGCACTCTCGTTGGCCTGCAGGAGGTTGCCGCCGTCCCGGGGGTGGATTCGTTGAGGCTCAAGGCGAGGGACAAGGGCTGACCTTGCATAGACTATCGGGGGAGCGTTTCAGCTCCCACCAATTCGAGGTCATCGCACACCTCCATCGCAACAACTCAAAACTCTTCGCCGCATCTGAGGGTTTTGGAAGAGTGGGATTGTGGCGGTATGGGGGGCCGGCCAAAGCAGTTGACGTCGCCGTCATTTTGCTACCGTCCCATCTTTTGTGCTGCTGTTCGCTGTTCGCTGTTCGCTGTTCTCGCAAGGCCGGGCCTCTTGCAGTGATGAGCCGATTAGAGTGTCTTCGGGGGGCGAAGGAATGGTAGCTTTCTGCCACTTTGGGGTAGCATTCTCCTCGGAACCGAATTCCAATGGTGTCATGCCCGCCTCCCGTTGGCCGCCAAGGTGAAGTTGACTTTCTGTTTCGGTCAATTAGGTGGGTTGACTTTCAACGGTCTTGGTATCTGGGCAATTTACGGGACGAGGAGATGTTTGGTTTGCCCAGCGCCGGCGGCGACGGCATCAGCGGGGGCTGATCGACCTGACCCCATAGTCTTGTTTGTTTGGTGGGCCATAAGTCGTCCTTTCGAAGAGTTATCCGGCGGGTTCTCTGCTGATAATAGCGAATTGCAGTGTAAGAACCGGGTTGACGTATTACCCGAATAGGACTCTTCTCGTAGGGATGCGACACCAGGATCAAGTCGATCCGAAGCCGTCTCCCACACCCACCCAATCCTTCTTTTCCAATCCCACAGCCAAGCCTCGCGCATGAGTTGACCAATTTGGAAATGCTTCGAGTCTATCCCCTCCTTGTTCTGCTGCTTGCTGGTTGCCCCCCCCCCCTCCTCCACCCCCTCCATACAGCGCTCCGTGCGCTCAAACAGTTGCTCAGTAGCACAACATCGGCTCTTCGTCTCAGATTAGACTGCTTGTCTAACCGCGGCCGGCCCATGACAGAGTGCGCTCGCTCCTCGTGCCAGGCGGCTGTCAAGCATGGCGGTGCGACAGCGTGCGCGGCGGGCATGCATCAATTATAATTCCAAACCCCCTCCACTTGCTGCCTTCGATGAGCAGCCTGTTTCCTCTTCTGGCCAAGACGACAAAACAGCAGATTCCGCGGGGAGGAATACGAATGCGACTTTTTGCTTCTGTGTGATCTTTTACTGGAAAGGCGCATGATTTGAGAGTGGGCAAACAGAATCGAATTTGATAATACGCAGTACCACCTCTTACCTTCACTTCAGGAGAGTGGACTCGCCTCACACGACGACAACTCAACCCGACCATCGACAAAAACCGAAGCGTCCTTGAACAGGAAAGACCTTCAAGATGGCGGCAAAGAGCGGCTGGACCGAGTCAACAGAGAACCTCGCCGTGCGCAGGATCGAGTCACCCGATGCCCAGGTGGTAGGGACGACGCAGTTGTTCGAGGGGGGGCAGATTCGATTTGTTCCTATGCCAACACCGGATCCGAAGGGTCAGTCTTGATGATGAGGGGGGGCGAGAGGGAAAGGAACTGACTGGGAGGAGTAATGCTGACTGGACGGGACCGACAGATCCTCTGAACTTACCGAACTGGAGAAAATGGACTTCCATCGCGGCGCTTTGCTTTTGTAAGTTGGGCTGCCTATCGCAAGCTTCCGAGATGCTGACCTGGTTGTAGTCGGCTCCCTCGCCCTCGCCGCCGAGATCATCGTCGGCGCCCTGGTGCCCGTCTTCGTCCTGGAGTACTCGGGTATCGACCCGCACATCCTCACGCAGATCGACATCTCGGCCCTCAACAAGCCGGGCGAGATCACCCTGGACCCCATCAAGATCCTCGCGGGCCTGGGCGGTCCCCCCCTGTGGCAGGTCTCGCTGCTGGCGTCGGTGCCGCTTCTCGTCAACGGCCTCAGCTCGTACCTGCTTGTGCCGCTGTCCATCGCCATCGGCCGCCGGCCCGTGCTGCTGCTGTCCGGCTTCCTGGCGTGGACCGGTGGCCTGTGGGCGAGTTTCTCCCAGAGCCTGCCGAGTCACTTGGCTGCGAGATGTTTCCAGGGTTTTGGTGCTGGTGCCGTTGAGGCATTGATTCCGCTTATCATTCAGGATATGATGTTTATTCACCAGCGTAACAAGGCCATTGCTTCCGTTGGCGCCTCGCAGGGTTTCCTCATTGTTAGCTTGGGTATCATGAGGTGAGTTTCAGGATGGGATGTATCGAGTGAGACAGCACTAACACCTGGCAGTCCTTACATCGTCTCTCGTTTGACCTGGCGCTTCATCTACTGGATCACCTCCGGCGTCGGCGTGCTCGCCTGGATCGGTCTGATCCTCCTCGTCCCTGAGACGCGCTGGCAGCGCAGCAACGACGAACTTGGTGAGAAAACCTGACACCACACACATGAATGACCTGTCACTGACAATCACAACAGCCGGCAAGGAGGTCTATCCCCTCCGCCCAGGCGAAACCCGCCCGCGCATCGACGAGTCCGCCTTCCGCCCGCGCTCCAACTGGGACGAGTTCGGCATCTTCAACTACGGCTACGAATGGAAGGCCGCCAAGCAGTCCGTTATCGACATGATCAAGACCACCGTCTTCCCCAACATAATCTGGGTCATCCTCATCAACTCCATCCTCGTCTCGATGCAGGGCGCCGCCAGCCAGGTCGGCACGTCGGTGCTCATCGCGGCGGGCTGGAAGTTCGAGACGCTCGGCTTCGCCGTCATTCCCATCGTCATTGCGAGTCCGTTTGTGTGGCTGTTCGGCGGCTACATCGCCGATTTGATTTCCAATTGGATCGCTAAGCGGAACGGCGGACGGCGCGAGCCCGAGGGACATCTGGTCAGCTTGGTGTTCCCGCTGATCGCGTCCGTCGTCGGGCCGATTCTGTTCGGGTACGCGGCGGAGAACATCCGCACGCTGCCGTCGATCGTGGTGCTAGTTTCGATCTTCTTCATCGGGTTCGGTCTGCTGACTGCCAACACCATTTTCGCGGTGTACTTGGTTGAGAGTTATCCTCAATTCGCGGGGTGCGTAAATGATCTTCACGACAGCAACTTGAGACCCCCCTTTTTGCTCTTCCTTCTATTCAAACTGAGCGCCGCTAACACACTCACAGCCCCGTCCTCGTCAACGTCTCCTCGGCCCGCCTCATCATCGGCTTCATCATGTCCTTTAACGTCACTTCCTGGATCGAGGACCTCGGCTTCCTCAAGAACTTCGGCATCTACAGCGCCGCGCTCGCGGGCGTGTCGATGCTGCTGCCCGTCATGTACAAGTACGGCAAGCCGATCCGCGCCTGGACCGCGGGCCGGCTCGAGCCCGCGGCGGCGATGCCGGCCAAGGTGCTCGAGGACGACGACCAGTACTGGAACCAGGACCGGCCGCAGTGGCAGGACGAGAAGATGGGTAGGGCTCTCTGAGGGACATCCCTGGTGGTGTTTTTGCAAGAGAGATGGAGAGTGCTGATTATTGGTGTTTCTTGATCGATTTGCAGGTACCCCCATTGGTGTCGCCAAGCCGATGTAAAGAATGGACGTGATCCTTTCCTTCGTCACTTTATACACACGCTTCATCGACTACCGGATCATGGTTTATTCTATCTAGGATTTTTGACAGATGCAGATTGTTAACCTTGGGGATAAAAGGTGTAACGGGGATCTCATGGCTGTAGAGAATGAGACGCAATAGCAACAAAGATGTGAGTTGAGTCGGTTTTCAGCATGGAGGCTATTTTTTCTCTCTTCGAGCGCGGCGGTGGTTGAGCTGGGGAGGATTGTGTATCATACGGGCTAGGAGGAAGATCGGCGGCGGGGTCTGAAGGGGTTTTCCCTTCTAATGCGGGTTGGCGGTTGTTGAGAGATCAAGACGGGCAAGAGACGAGCGGACGGTCAGCGTGCTGCTGTACGTTAGGACGCCTGCTTCCCTCTCCATGTTCATATCATAGAGGGGATGCCGATCGTGTCAGACGCCTATGCCTTGCATACGCGCGTCTGTCACGGTTTCATTCATTCCGGGGAGAGGTAGTCTTAGCTCCTATCCCCGGGTATCTAGATCCTTGTCCTTTCCTAGCCGGAGGTAATGTTCTCTAAGATACTGTAGAACATGGCTTCTCGACTCAAGGGGGATGTGGTACATGAATCAACAACCTTCTTTTCCAAATTTCGAACCATGTCAATGGGTGACGTTGTATGGCGGTGTAAGAGCTTATGGGTTTGCGTTCTCGTATTCGTGATTTCTGTGGTGAACATGGTTTGCCTAGATGATGAACCGGTTCCAAAGTTACTGCCGTCGAACGCGAACTATTCGGACACGAACTAGACACCTTTTCGAGAAAACACCCAAACTTCACTGCCAATACAGTAAAAGGCGTAACGTACATGCATAGCGAGCGGGCCATCATAGCGAGCGGGCCACAGTTCATATCTTCTTCTTCCTTTACCTTCACCACAACTTTCCTCCATGTACAACAATGGATTCTTCTCTAAACGAAAGCCGCATT
>WIGO01000051.1:0-208790 GCA_014235945.1 Colletotrichum plurivorum
CGCGTTGATGGCTGTAGAATTACACACACGACGAATACGTACAATATACGCAAAATCTGACAGAACCACGTTATATATAATTTATAGTTATTCTAAATTTAAATAAATTAAGTAGAATATAATAGAAAAATATTTATATATTTATTTTAATTTAAATTCAAATCCGAATAAAACTAATAGAAACTAAATATTATAGTATTTTATACTTATACTATTTTGAAATTATGTTAGAACGACCTTAATTCAGCTGTAGGCATCCCCGGTATCACAGGTCGCCTCTAGATTTCTAGACCACACAGTTTCCATGTTTTCCAACCCATAATTTCCGTCGTAAACAGCATCTTCATAGCACGTATAAACACGGGAAACCATCTCAAAAACAACTCAACACGCACCCGACATGGCGTCCGCCCTGACCACACCCGGCATTTCGCGGTCGAACTCAGAGTCGCCTCCGCCGGCTTCCATCCCAGATCGCTCAGCCTCCCCGGAGATCCCGCTCACCCTGTCCGCCTCTGCCATCCTGACAGCCCAACCTCGCGACGTCGCGTCCGCTTTGGCCAGTGCTGGCGAGTATCCTTCAGACAAGGTTGTCGTCAAGTTTAAACCTGTCGGTAATGCGCCGACTCTCGTCAGGGGAATCGCGAAAATATCATCCACGCAGACCTTCTCAACCGTCATCTGGTATCTACGAAAGAGACTCAAGCTGCAAGACACCGAAAACATATTTTGCTACGTCAACGATTCATTCGCGCCGTCCCTTGATGAGATTGTCGGCAACCTGCACAATGTGAGTGTCACAAGATCACCCAAAAGCCACGGGACTGATCATCGTCGTAGTGTTTCAAAGACTCAAGCAGTCAGCTTGTTATTTCCTACGCTATGAACCCAGCCTTTGGCTGAGTGGAGAGAGAGGTACACGCGCTGTAGTGGATGGTCACCAGAGTTTGTTCAAAATGCCAACGCCAAGCCACCATTGATCCCCAACACCGGTATGCAATGCAGCCAGAATCCCATGCAACGCACGCATGCGCCAATGATTGACCGTGATAGCTTCTCACGACTTCTCTAGAATCCTGGAAAACGCTTCAAGCTCTTCGCTAGAAATAGGATATGTGTGTTCGGGAGCGGGGTATTGGCGGCTCTTGACCTCATCGCGGTAGGCTTCGATGGCCCGCAAACTCTCCCCCCAAACGTTGCCGTACTTTTTGACAAATTTGGGCAAGAATCGCCCAGGTGGAAAGTTGCCAGTCATGTCGACCTGTACCAACACCTGGCCTGAGCAGCCGTTGCCAGCCCCAATGCCGATGGTCGGGATCGAGAGCTTCTCGGTAATAAGCGCTGCAACCTCAGCAGGGACAGCCTCGACGACCATGGCGAATGCGCCAGCTTCCTGCACTGCCAGCGCATCCTCAAGAACTCCCATGGCGCTGGCGGAAGTCTTGCCTTGGACTCTGAAACCGCCCAGGGCGTTCTGTCTCTGCGGCGTCAACCCAACATGACCAAGGACAGGAATGCCTGCCGTAGTGATTTTCTTGATGGTGGGCGCCATCTCCTTGCCGCCTTCGAGCTTGACAGACTGCATTCTGCCTTCCTTGACGAAACGGATGGCAGTTTCGAGCGCTTGTTCTGGCGCAATTTCATAGCTTCCCATGGGCAAATCGCCGACCTACTGGGGTATTAGCTGGTTGCTCAGCGGTCAGTTTGCAGAAGACTGAAACTCACAGTAAAGGCGGACTTGGTAGCTCTCGCGACGGAGCGGCAATGAAGCAACATTTCGTCAACCAGAATCTCGCTCGTGTCTTCCATACCAAGGGCAACCATAGCCAAACTATCGCCCACGAGAATCATGTCCATGCCTGCATGATCGGCGACGTGGGCACTGGGAAAGTCATGCGCAGTCATTACTGTGATTGGCTCTCGTTTCTTGTAAAGACTTCGCAGTGAACCCAGAGTTACCTTTTTCCTTGGATTGGCAGGTGGAGTTCCCATGGGAGAGTGCGAGCTCTGTCTTATTTGCGGTTGTCGCACCAGAGCAGGGTAGACAGACCTCAAAGGAGAGATGGCCGGCAAGGGTCGCATGCGTCGTAATACAACTGCACACGAACTCAGACCGGCACTCCGCATTATATGGGGAGACATGTGTATAACGACGGGTATCTTGTCTGTGGTATAGGAACGGGTTCCCAATTACAGGGCTGGACAAGAAAGGAATAAATAAAGTGGAGGATCAAATATGCAGACTCGGCTACGATGATGATGATATCGTACGTGCAGATTGAAGTTTTTTAAAATGGTAATTTTGGGGCGGCGCGCGAGTTTTATTATTCAAGTCATGATAGTTTTTGCTGCGTAGAATTGAGTATCAAAAAAAAAAAAAAAAACATTGGTGTTCGTTCCCGCCACGCCTTCAAAAGAGGAAAAATGGGACCTTTGGCCGCTGCACAGAGAGGGACCAAAGACACAGCGGCGCGCCGAGGCACGTCCCCTTCTCACCGACAAGCACGTCCTCAATTGACCGGAAGCGCCTAGGCAGGTGGATTAGTGAGCCGCGCAGCTTCCCCAAGTCAATGAACGGCAGTGGTCCCAGGCCTCGGTCCTCCGCAATTAGCTAGGTAGGGAAGAAATCCCCCATCTCACGGTCCGTGGCAAGGCAACGTCCGGGCTGCCCTGATCATTCGCTCCAGGCTTGCCTTGACCAGCAAAAACTCCCATGTTATTGGGCACTGATGGCACATGCGACAGATTGAACCTGACAATGTTGTAACTTGCCGCACCGCAGGACCATGGTTGTGGCAGTGGCCGCCACTCCTACTTGTGTAAAAACGGTAGACGGGATAGGGGTGTGATTTACGGGGCGCCTCAAAGAGCTCTACGAACCTTCAGATAGGCATTAGTGTTCCGTCATCACAATCATCTATTATGTACTATCCATGGTAATACTTACTTTCCCGTAGGCACGGGGTCGGAGTAAACGTGCCTACATACCTAGTAGGTACGCTGTAGGTTGGCAGGCGCATTTTGCCGCTTAATCCTCGGGGTCTACTTCTCTTATCGCAGAACTTATCGCCAAGTCCCACCACTACTTGGGTAGGTACCTAGGTAGGTACATGCCAACCTACAAAGGTCCGGGATCGCCCACATCATCATCGCGCGTGACTTGGCGCAGGAACCCGATCGGTCTTCTCCCCTCTTTGTCAAGACCAACATCTTCCTTCACCTTCTGGACATAACACAGCGCAAACAGAGTTGAAGTCAGAAGAGATTTGACTGTTGCGGCAAACATACGATATAATACCGGTTCCTGTCTTTCTGCTGAACGATTTCCCGCCAAGCTAAACCTTTCCACGTCCAACCTTGCTGCTGACCATCACCGACCCCTCCGAAAGGCACGGACAAGATGAGCAGCCCACGCAGGAGAATCGAGACCGATGTACGTCCAAGAGGTTGGATTTCTAGGGCTTCCTGAGAGGCAAGGACTGACCGCTTTCTTCTTCGTGCAGGTCATGAAGTGAAGAACCCAAATCGCACTACAACTTCGTTCGCCAACTAACTTGATTCAGGATGTGCGAACGTGAATATACCACACGCCTTTTCTAGTACTGACATCCCTAGGTTGATGAGTGACTATGAGGTCACTTTGGTGAACGACAACAGTAAGCTTTCTCCTCAATACCGCTGGTTTATAGAAGCGTTTCCTCTAACGACTCCAAGTGTAAGAACAGGAGCCTCTTGCCCGTCGCACCCTAGATTTTAACGAAGACCGCCAGGCAAGAGTTCTATGTCCGTTTCAAAGGGCCGGCCGAAAGTCAGTACAACCAACAGAACGTGGCAGTGAGGGTGTCATTAACTGTGATCAGCTCCGTTCGAAGGAGGTGTTTGGAAGGTCCACGTCGAGCTCCCCGACCAGTATCCCTACAAGTCGCCAAGTATCGGATTCGTGAATCGAATTTTCCATCCCAATATTGACGAGTTGTGAGTCTTTGACCCATACTGAACGATAAGGATGGCGCCTAGGGCTGCCAGTAAACGGCGCGAGTAACTGATTGCGGCTGTCTGTAGGTCGGGTTCCGTCTGCTTGGACGTTATCAACCAGACCTGGTCACCGATGTTCGACATGATCAACATATTTGAGGTCTTCCTGCCCCAACTCCTGCGGTACCCGAACCCGACAGACCCCCTAAACGGCGAAGCGGCAGCGTTGATGATACGAGAGCCAAAGAGTTATGATGCCAAGGTTAAGGGTGCGTGAAATAGAATTGCACCGTGATCAGCCTCTCGAAAACAGTCGCTAACTTGTCGCAACAGAGTACGTGCAGAAATATGCGAGCAAAGATGCCGCCGACGAGGCCGGGGCCGAAAGTGAAGATGACGACGACATGTCCTCCGTCGGCAGCTTTGGGGATGACGACGAAGAGCCTGCCGGCCGATTGGACGATGTATGAACATCATTGCAGGAGTATCATCTGCTGGAAGCATTCGCACGGAAATGGCGTCGATGGAGACATATATCCACCTGGCTCGATAGGTCTTACATTCCAAACCCCTGACCGGTTCGGATTCCCCATCAGCCAGAGTCTTTACGACAGTGGATCTCTCTTTGTTACGTTTAGGGATAAGGCATTTATGATTTGAGCTTTGGAGTTTCTTACAGCACGCGGGACGTACTCGATTATGATGAGGAATGCCTCACGAGGACGACGGTTGTTGGGCAACAGACACGGGGACATGCCAACTACCACGTCAAAATTGGATTATTGTTTTTGACCAACAAAGTGAACAACTTCTGGATCTCGAGTCAGTTGGTGATGACTGCACGATCATTCGATTGGAGTCAGTACGAATCACACAGGTGACTTTGGAACACCCAAAGCTAGGTACGCACACTAACGCTTATCAATCTTGCTCGCAAGTTCTGGACACTTTGAGGTCGAATGGGCTCCCTTGCTCTGCACCTACGGAGAGCAAAGCAGGCCCGGGTATCTGATGACAATTCCTTCCCAAGCGCCGTGAGATGCAATACATATATCTGTCCGTGCTTAGTCGGATTCGGAGTGGTAGCCCGCCAGAGCCTTGAAAAGAGGCGGGTTTGGGTCCTCAGCAGTCGCCTTGGTCTCGTGCTCACTCGCGGCGTCTCGTTTTCTTTTGACACCTTGTATCGTACCCGACGCTCGCTCCGTCCGCGGTTCTCGAAGAAACGGATCCTGGGACATTCGCGTGTTGCCCACAATTTCTGACACAAAATCACGTCTCCTCTTCGATGCCATCAACTCCGCCTTCGGAATCCCCTTCTGTATGTTCACTCGAGTTCTCGTCGGTACCGCCTGAGCAGAGAAGAGCGGCTTTGCTAACGCCTTTTGAGTGTCTTCCGCACCCACTTCTGGCCCAAAGTCCACCAGCGCCGCCCTTTGCGCGTCTTCTTCTGTTGCAGGGACAAGGTCAATCCCCAAACTCATCTTATCCTTAAGCGCCTCGCCAATAGCAGCCTCCTTTTCTCGCAGTTTTCTCCCGACGCGGAATGTTTGTCTCAGCGCCTTGTTACGCGAATACGGATCATCCCATTGCCTCCTCGAAACGTCCTCGAGTTCGTCGATGCGCTCCGCCGCGTGCGCAAGCTGCTGTCTGTCCTCGATCGTCTTCTCGAGGCTTGCGAACGCACTGCTCCTGAGCTTCTGTCTCTCTTCGTCCGTCATGATAATCATCTCCCCTCCTTTAGGCTCCGCGATGGTTTCGTGGTCTTCGCCAGTGTTTCGTTTCTTGGCACCAGAGACGACGACATAAGCCGTGTTCTTTGGGTCTGTCCGAATTTCGACTGCCCCGCCGCAATCAGCGTGACGCATGCGAAATTGCCATATAGGAGTCGTGTAGTAAGCGCCGACTTTCTTCTTTTCGGCGTTGAAGCGTACACCCTGCCCGATGATGGTGGGCTTCGGACAGCTCGAGCACCAAACGGCATATGGCATTTCAAAACGCACGGTGAGGATGCCGGAGGAGGCGAGCTTGGAGGCGCGCGCTCCCAGGGCATGCTTCTGGTGCAATTTGTTGCCCGTCGTCGTGCCTTCGACGTCGGGCGGGACGTAACGTCCCATGTTGAAGCCTTGCATGTTGGGCAAATTTCGTTCGGGAAATCACCTTCTCGGTACGGCTTCTGGCACTTGTGTAGGTTGGCGACGACTGCCGCTGGATTTGCTGGCGATGTTTTGCTATTTGTAGTTTGTAGTCGCTGAGTGCCATCAAGGCTGGCGGTGGAACCCAAGTACCTACCTGCGGACAGGGCGTGCCTGGCCTTGGCGCGGGACATCTGTGTTATATAATACCCGTGTCGTAGGCCCATCCCCGTGTTATGCTTATAAAGAAATACCAGTAAGAGCATATCTATGCATATATACAGAACAAACTCATGGACCAGTCTAGCAAGGCAGGAAGCTATCTCCAACAAGGTAGCGCGTTCTACACATTCTTCGTCACCCAGACTGGTCCCATGCTGTATCACTGAACTCAATGACAGATCACTAGTCTGTATACCATGACCCGATAGCCTATCGTCACATCCAGTCCCTCCAACATGCAGCTGCTTCAAGGCGCGTTTCCAAGACACCGACCAAGTGGATGAGCACCCAAAGGCAGGCCAGTCGGCAGCCAACTGCTTCCCTTCTACTGGATGATCTGGCTCGCGAGCTCATTCGCCTTGCGTCCAAGGCGTTGCGTTGCGGATGGGCAATAGTCACCATCGATTGCGTGATCCAGTTGGGAGTTGGATACTTGAGGCGTCCTTCTCCGCCTTTTGACACGGAAATTATTTTCGGCAGTTACCACAATGTCTTGCTGACGATGCACCGTATTTTTTTTATGTACAAACCTCGTTCACGAACACTGATGTCAGAGGAAGCGAAGTTTATTTCTTTGTTTCCCAATTATCGCCCTCTGCAACTGCCTTCCCCGCCTCTCCTCTGTCCCCTGTCTCTCGCTGGCTTTGCAAGAACGCCGCCCTCTCACTCACGGTCCAACCACGACATGTTGGATGTCACGGTCGATGGCGACAAAGAGATGTTGATTTATATCTGTCATTTCATGTCCAAAAGGAAAGACGAGTCTCAACGTCTATGCCAAGTATGGATCGCTCAATATTCAAAGACGGCGCTATTTTGACCTCGCTCATTCAAAATGACGGACGGTATAAGCCTCCCCAACCCCCCGGGAAAAAAAAAAGAATCGCCGGCACCGCTTACAGCGTTTCATTCCCTTCGCATCGTCGATTCAACCCAAAACAAAGTCCAAATTGTCGCAATGATAGGGGCTGTGGGCGGCGGACGACCTCCGTCACGTCTTTAAACCCCTTTCCCATGGCCACTGTAGCCTTCTCTTTCGCGGCCGCCGCCCAAGCAGTCTCAGAAGAGAAGATTGGTATCCTGCAGGTCATTATGCGCTCGCTCCCTTCATACCCAATACCCAAAAAGCCCGTCCTGTTCTAAGAGCCAGGTTGTCCTCGGATGGAATATCAGCCCGAGTGGTCGTTTCGTCTCCTCATTGGTCATTACCTCCCGACTTGCAGCTCCGCATGCTGCCCCGTCTGAAGCTACTGCAGCCGTCATTCCGCCATGCTTGCCATACCTGCCGTCGGGGCAAAGTTCTCGTACATCTCGTCGTCACTACTGTCCGCGCTGGGACTTAGAGGGCTCTGGGCGTTGCTCACGTCTGCGCTCGGCAGTCCGCTGAAGCTCCCTAGACTTATCGTTGGCGGTGCGCTCTGGCCTAGGGCAAGGAGTCCGTTTCTGCCGAGGCTGCTGCTGATACCACCAGGACCCATGTCCACCACACTGCCATTGCGACTCATCGATGGCTTCTCTGGAAGCTTCTTCAGGAGGCCGGTCGAAATGTCAAGCATCGTCATTGCAAAGTTTGTCAAACCTTTGCCCTCGCCAGGCTTCGAGCTCACGGAGAGCGTCCAACGGTACTCGCCCAGACGACGACGGTACCAGTCAGCCTCTTCCCTGCCCGGCGACGTTGCCCAAAGAAGAGAGCCAAAGGTACCGATTAGGGCGAAGTTGGTTTTGGATGCGAAATACCAAAAAGATCGCAGGTGCGAAGAGTTTAAGCGGTTGACAAAGTCCATGGCTGAAATGAGTCGAGCTTTGGCCGCGCTACGACATATGTGCTGCACGTACGGATCGACAGCCGAGCCAGTGGCCTCCAACGATCGAATGATACGGCGGTGAAGGGTTATCTCGGTCGCAAAGTAGGCCAGATGAAGGTAGCCGATACTGGAAAGACGATTCGGAGGCGCAGGGCCGGACGATTGAGAGCTGTCCATGCGGATTGTCGCAGGCAAGTTGGCGTACCACTCCTTGAGCTTCAGCTGTATCGGCTTGGCCATGGAAAGGACGAGGTGTGTACCTTGCCCACCAGCGTTCGTTACAGTTTGCTGGGCCTGCAATGTGTAAAATGTGTCGAGAATCTCAGCGAGCACCTGGGACAACTGCACCATCTGGCCGAACAGTGTGCGACCGCGTTCAATCTCCAGCTTCTCCTCGACGTTGTTCTCGTCCCACTCGACGTCCGGGAAATCATGTTGCGTCAGGGCCTGCACCCCCCAGTTGGACGCAAAGATGTGGGACGGTCGGCCGTGGACGAGAGCTCCCCATTTGTCTTGCATGTACAGGGCCCAGGCGAGACGTTTCCGCAGGCCCTTCTCCCAAGGCGGAATCTTCCAATTTGTGCAGTCAAGATGCAGACCCAGCTCCTGGGCGATGGCAACAAGCTGGGCGGTCGGGGCCCACTGGTCACCTTCAGGTCGTTGCGATAGTAGCAGGCCGGCCTGGACGGTTGAAAGCTTGGGTCGGTACATGGCATCTGCAAGAGTGGTCCGGATCAATCGTTCCAGGTCCGAGACGTTCGGTCGCGGCAGCCGCGCCAGCTCTTCGTCGTGATCCCACCAGTTGATCGCAAACAGGTAAACGGCAGCCAGTAAACAAGGCGAGAACTCGCGGTAACTGCGCTCGTACTTCTCCAGAAAGACGGTTTTCTGAATGATCGGGAAAGCCGGATGAACGACGCGAAAGAACAGATCCACGAGCCTCCGACCATGCGGCCGCACCAGGTTCTCGACCTCCTCGACATCCTCGAGGATGTGTTCGTGACCGGGCGTGTTGAAGTCAGGTAACAACAGAAACGTGTCGTCATCGCTGACCTTGCGGAGGGTCCCACGCGCCAAAAGGCTCTCATCGTGGGGGTCAAATGGTGAGAGGTTGATGAGAGAAGGCTCGAAGTCGGTCGTCGGACCTATGTACTGACTGTAGCGGTCGTTCTGGAGACCCAGCGTCCGCTTCAGCAGAGTTGGGCCTCCGACGTTGGCCATGTCTTCAATGAAGGAGCTGCTCCCGGTGGTGCTGGAGAGGCTGGGTTGGTGTTGCCGTCGCCTTCTGATATCGGTCCTGATGGGCGAGCTATTGAACCAATCACGTGTCAGGGATTAAGGTTCGTCGTTATCGGGCGTGGTCCCTTGGCCACGGCGCCACCATTGCAATCAATGGCAGCCCGAACGGGCGCAGGGGAAGAGGTAGGTACGGAATTCAAGCAAGAAATCACAGCCCACGGACAGGGCAGGGGTGTAGGACGTGGAGGGGAGGGGATGTTCCAGGTGTTCGAAAGAGACGAGGTGAAGGGAGGAAATGGCAGACTGACCTTCTTTTACCAATCGAGTCGTCAAAGTCCCCGTTCAGCTTTCGTTTCCTCGGCTGGGGGCTGTTGAGCAGAGAACAGTCTGAGCCGCTGGCTTGGCAGGGTATACAGCTGTCGTCGTCTTCGCTCACGACGCACTTGACCCTAGATCGTTGGCAGGATTCGCAGGGGCTCAGAGAGCGGGTTGTGTAGGAGCCGACAGACTCGGCGATTTCCCGGCCAGGCATGCTGCCGCGGAACAGGTCGAGGTTCGTGAAGCTGTCCTGGCGATATGAGTTTTGGCGGCGGGGAGGCTTTGGCGCAATGGCGATGGGAGCCGTCCTGATGACGGCACTTGGGTTGGACATGACGGGCAGGCGTAGTGGTGAAGCAGAAACCTATGTATATACGGACAGGACAGGGCTGGGCCAACCAAAGGGGGGGGGGGGGGGGGGGGGGGGTACGGCGCAGACGGAGGCGGTTCGTCAAAACGGGGCCCCGGCCCTGGTCTGGAGACTGAGATTGGGGGGACGGGGGGTGGAAGGAGCGGGTGTGAGTTGTTCTTAGTGTAGGGTCGTCTGAATATGTGAGGGCGGTGATAGGACCATGGGCTTCCGGCAAGCTCGATGGGCAAAGAGAGGCTGGCTGCCACGCAGCGCCGGGATGAAAGCTGGGCACGCCGACTTGGAGCCCCACGGCGCGGCAGCGGAAAGACGAGAAGCGGTGATGTAATGTTCCTGACTGGATCACCGGTACTGGGGCCGCCACTCAAGACGACTGAATTGACTGTACTGTGGGAGTCTGGAGAATCCCTTTGGGCGAGTTGAGATCAAATGCGACGGGGCGTAGCGGGAGATGCACGATTCGCCGGTACGAGACTGGCTGACGAGCGATGCTTCGATGTGCCCGCAATTCTGGTGAGTGAGCTAATGTTGTAACACCCGACGTAACTGGCCACCAGAGTATGTTTGATAACGCTACGGCGCGCCGAGGCCGGTCCAGATAAGGCTCCCGGAGTGCAAGGAAGGGCAGTCAGAGGGAATACCCGAGCGAAAACGGCGGACGGACGACGACCGCGTACGATTGTGAGGTTTGACGTGATTGATGGGGGCTGGGGTCGAGACCAGGTGAATGGCCAACCAACCGGGTGGAACAAAGAGCACGCGGGATGGTGCCAGGTAGGGTGAGAGCGAGGCGACCCCAAGCTACGTGCTGTGCTGTGCTGGTGTTGCGTGAGGCGTAAGGAGTAGGAGGGTACGAGATAAGCGGTAACGGGAGTTAGAGACAGGCGAGCTGGATTCCCCTGTGTTTGCTCGGGAAATCTGGAGTGGATGAAGAAATCCGAGGGAGCGGCTTGCGTCCTGGGGCTGGGATAAAGACCGGCAGGGCAGAGATAAAGATAAAGCGGCGCAGCGGGAGTGGGCGAAACGTTTAGATTTGCGCCCGTTTTTGGTGATGGAATGTGGTGGTGGTTTTGGTTTTTTTGGGGGGTGGCGGATGCGATGCAGGGCCGAGCCTGGGGCCAGATGGATGCAGCTTCTTCGGGATTGGATCGATCGAGGGTGATGGATCGCTATCGGTGGACTCAAGTGACGATGGAGGCCAGGATGAGATAAGCCTTGGTTATCGGGGTCATTGGGCCCGCGACAAAGGTCTATATGTAAGAGCCTTTCTCTCCCTCACTTACTCTGGATTATTATTGTGTGTAGATTGTGTGTGTCTGGGTGTCTGCGTCCGCGTTTGTGCGTGTGTGCGCGCGCGTGTCTTCCTCCTACCTATCTGAAGGCCAAGGATCCATCAGTAGGTAGTTGGCAGAACGGCACTTTGCTTCTCAGAGCTTGTTGCTTTTTTTCCCTTCCCTCTCGCCAGACGGAAAAAAAAAAAGATTTTATGGGGAAGGTGGCGAGGATGATGGGGAGTAGAGAGAAATGAACTCGGAGGGAGAGCGGGCGAGACGGGGGATGGAGGGAAGGGGAAAGAAAGGAATAGCAGAGGCAGAGTAATAGTAGAAGGGGGAAAGGGGAACCGGACAGGAGGTTAGAAAAGCACGGTCAGATAGGTTAGGTAGGTATTAGAGAGCAACAGGGACGAGAGGATACGACGGACGGATTCTTGTTGCTCTGCTAGTAAGGCAGGTAACGGGGAAAGGGGGGTGATGGCGGATGCGTAAATGCGAATGCAAATAGTAGGTCCCTTCGCAGGTGCCCCTCTTCGATCAAGTCGGGTATTGTGTGTTGCGACGCTCTCTGGAAGAATTCGGAAACCGTTCAGGATAGCAGCGGGATTGGCATCTCGAACATGAGAGAGCCAGACCGCCTACGAGCGATATACATGCATGCAGTAAGAAATCAAAGCTGAGGCAAGGCAAAACCATTCATAGTACCTCTTTCACTCTGAATAGCACGTCTCGGCTTGATAGACGTGGATGACCAACTCGCCGGCGGCCGGGCGCGGACGACTTGGGGCAACCAAGGGTCAAGGTGAGTAAGAAAGCGCCCCAACCTTGGTCTGATGGGGTATGGGGATGGGGATGGGGATGAGGTCCAGCATGGGCATGGGCATGGGCATGGATGGGATGGACATGGCTATGGTCCTTAGTCTATAGACATGTCGAATGAAATGAGACGGGACGGGTTGGTACAGACGCCATAGGATGGGATGGTATGGGACGGGCATGGCACCAGCTATCCTCACCGACCCTGTCGAACAAGGAGAGGACGTAAGAACTGAAGCAGGCACAGCGCGGCACGGCTTGGTATCAAAAACTTTCGAGACAAGCAGCAGCAGCAGCAGCCGCCAACCGTCGTGCCAATAACAATGACACAGAAGAACAGACGAGTGCAGAGAGCAAGACGACATAGTGTACAATAAACTACAGAACTGGAGAGCGAGAGAAGGGGCAGAGACCGAGGCATCCTTGTCTCTAACGGGGCAAGTGTCGAAAGCCAAGAGAAAGCCAACCAATGACAGACAGCAGAATTACCTTTGTACGTTGAGGGATGGAACGACGAGACGGCGTCGCTGCGGCGGCGGCAGACGCAAGTAACAAGGCGTGGTGGCAGCGTGGTAAGAAAGCCGGAGGGAAAACGCCTCGAGAAGATAGAGTAATGAATGCCGCGTACCTAGGTAAAGATGTAGAGAGACAGAGAACAAGAGAGGGAGGGAGGGCAAGACGATAAGGAAACGAGGAAACAACCCGGCCAACTAGCACTTGACGCTTTGTCCGTGGTGGCAGCGTGTTAGTAGGGCAGGTCCAGGGGTCTAACTAAGCAATTACCGGATTTCTGATGCCCGTATTACTCTGTGCTTTTAGGAAAATTGGCGTGTCGCAAAGAGCGGAAGAGGCTAAAACAGGCAGACAGGGCCGTTTTCGTTGCATTTCGCCCTGTGGTGTTGATGGAAAGACACTGGAACTTCTCCACAAAAGCACATGGCAAACTGGCAGTGGACGTGGATTTGGATGGGTGACAACCTAACAAGGTGAGTTGGGTGAGGGGGGATTCGGGAGACGAGATGGAGCATGGAGGAGCATGGAGCATGGAGCATGGAACATGGGATGGGAAAGATAAAGCACGAGGCATGGCGACCTTATCTCTGTCCATTCCGAGGCAGGTCTGGCGGAAAGACGCTACGAGACAGAAATACATAATGGGATTCGGGCAAATCACCGCCCATACATTTCCACCTTGTAAGTGGTAGTGTATGTAGTGTAGGTCCCGACCTGCAAGATCCGAGTTGGCGGTACTCGGGCGGAACATCGGCTCCACCTGTTTCTGCAGCTCCGTCGCGGCCGTGTGCAATGATCAATCCGCAGCGCTTGTAGCGCATTCGTACAGCTACTAGCTGCTAGGTACGTGACAGGTGCCTAGGTACCGTCCGGCGTCTGGTCCATTGGTACGTGCCTACCCAGTACATGAGCACGAGGGGTGCCGACACCGCTCCCCCACCCATTTGGCGAAGTGGCTCCCATTACCTTATGGAAAACCCGATGATGGCCTCCTTTGGACTAGCGCGGCAATACCGATAACGTAACAGTTGGATTCTGCCGAGTCAGTACTCGCGACCCTCCGGCTTTCCAGAGTTTGAGTGAAAGGAAAGTAGTAGCCAAGTTGCCTAGTACGTCTTGACTCTTTCTTCGATGTCATTTGCAACTTGCCAGTCACCATCATCAGTTGTGATAAATCGCATGTGCGCACTTGGGTACGGAGTACAGAGTCGGGTATTAGTATTAAATATGACGCGCCAAGTCGCCACCGCTCCAGGGTCCCTGAAAAAACGGGCCCTGAACCTCTAAGACACTGGACCTCCTCCTCTCAAGCCTTGCCCCTGGCCCTATCCAACGTCCCCACTACCCACTGCCCAGGCCCCAGCGCATTGCCTGATGTACTTTACGGTGGTAGTGCCTACACTGGGGACGTAGGTACTACAATGACCTTCGTTTCTACTTCACCTTGTCGTAGTATTATTATCCTTTGCCCTTCCCCCATGTTCACCAGCTTACAAGATTCAGACGACAAACCATCAGAGACGGATGTCCCGGCCACGTCCGAAATACGTAATTGTGTTATAGGTTCATAGATTTCCATCAACCAAGCCCCGGAGTTGTGTTCTGCCTGCCAGCGGGCTTGCGATGAGAGACGCGCACAAGTGGCAAGCCCATAGTCCCACGGGCCACAAGTACTATGGATAACACCAGTCTCGTCAAAAACCCTCACAACGCCAGATCTGGTGGACCGGCTCCAGCTCCTGGTAACGCGGGGTTGCGGGGCACAGTACGGAGTATAGGTACCTAGATGGGTAGGTGCCATTAGTGTGCTGCCTATGTATCCGTACACCACATCCGGACACCACCACCCTCATTCCCGGCTTCGGCCTCCTGCGAATCATCGGCCCTGCTATTACCATAATAATTCACGGCCGCCCGGCTCACGCTCGCTATTATCCTTGGTCTGCCGATGGGCCGCACCGCATAATAGGCCATAGATGATGGCGCATCCCATCTCATCTCATGACTGCCGCGCCGGTTCGCCTGCCGACGACGTCCTGCCGCTTGCTTTGCCTTTGCCGTTCCTCAGGGCCTTTCTTGTGTGTGTTGACTCCATAGTATCCGTACACGATGAACTTGATTGTCTACATACTATGTACCATACATAATATCGAAAATAACTGTCCCATACGGGAGACCCCCACAGATCCCTGCATCTCAGTCAGGTGTCGCCCGTCCAGTTTCTCCTGAGTCCTGAGTTTCAGTCCATACCGCCTCGCCTCAACAATCTGCAAGCCACATCCCTCCACCAGAAACGCATCCCTCTGCCTCTCGACGTTCGTGGGGGCAAGTGGTGCCCAAGCCTCGAGGTTCCTCAGGTGTAATGATGTGTCCCGCCGCATCGTGAACTCGTCACGCACACGCATCGGCCCCTAACCCAGTGGCCAACGGCCAAGGGTACTAGCAGGGGATAGCCTCGCACAATTGCCAAGCTACCTCTTACGTCATTGACCTGCTAATTCGGCCAGATTCACGATGCCTGCCCGGCGGCTCTATCGCTAGTGTCCCGGGGGCCGTCGGGCGGACCAAACAGCGTCTACGATTCTTGCCAAGTTGGACGTCGGGACAGCTTCTGCCATTTGCTCTCCCGGCAGCTCCCGCCCGGTGAAGAATCGCCCGAAGTTGTCCTGGCCCGGTCCGGACTCCGGGCGCTGCAATGCAGCCCGATTGCAGCCACGGTACACCTGGACTGGCAGGCAGGCAGCAGCCGCACGTGATGAAAATACCACTCTTCGTTTTCTATGTCCATTCACTCAATCTTTATCATGGAATTGCAAAAATGTCCCGTCGGAGGTTTTTTCCGGTCGACGCTTTTGGCCGACGACCAGACACCTCTCCATTGATCATGGACATGGTCAACTCTACGGTTTGGGGAACGATAGATCAACACGCCTGCAATTTAGGATGACGGCGGAAAACTCAGTGTCGTATTGGTGGTGTCGCTACTTTTGATTCTTACTGGATCACAGGCCCAACCAACGCTAATGCCAACCCAGACCGGTGAACGACAACGTTGAAGACCACCTACGTTTGGATGATCTTAGGAAATGCGATTTGGTCACCGAATGCACTAGGTTCCAAGGGCTGGTTTCCAGGGCGTTTTAACCGACGCAGCTCAGAGAGGGATGGTCATTCTGCTTGGCTGCCATGTCCTTTGGTTGTCCTCAATCCTCGGAGGATTTCTGTTACGAACGCCAAACTGCCTATGCACTGAGTTCGCCCCGGGAGGAAACCATATGTCGCTGATGCATGCTGTGGGCTCCTACAACAGCAGACGCCACTGCTCACCGTTCCCCCATACGTCCAAAATGGTGTTGAGAAAGCCGGCAGCGCCCTGGCCTCGTCCGTGATGGCACGCACCGACGCCGTTCCGGCTCCGCGGCCCCGGAACTGGGTGTCGGTGCACGAGAGTGCCAGGCCTGGGGACCGATCCCGGGCAAATCCACCGGGCCGCCCGACATCGCCGCAGTGTAGCAAACACTGGCGGGCTCGAGTCCCGACAGGCGGGGATCGCCCACGATATATCCCGTACTAGTAGTATTACTGCGACCAGGTACTACTTATAACGAACGTTACGGTTGTAGTACACCATCAAACCATTAACCATGTTGGGCTCAGGCTCAATCTCTTGCACTAGCGCTCGGTCGGCGGGTGTGTAGTGGAAACGACGCGAGAAAAGTTGTGGTCCCGCGGAGATGTCCTTGAATGGGATTCGGGCAATCTCCCCATGAGATTCAGGACGGGACAAATTGACCGAATTCGCCTCCGCGTCACAACAGAGATCCCCTCGCACACCACGAGCGACTTCGGAGCCGGACAATGCTTTGCGGACTTGGCCCAAACACCGGCAACCAGAAATGGCGGGCAACCCACACGCACGCACAGGGGTTGGTGTGAGTGATTAACGCGAGATTTCCCGAAATTTTCACGTAAGGGAAATACCGGGATCGCCAGAGGATGGTGAGATTGTGGAAAAAAAGAGGTACATAGTGCAAAGTGTGTTAGGACGATGCGGCAACCGGCAAAACACATACTATGTTAACATGGAGGTGAGGTGAGGAGAAAAATCACTCACACGCGCAAAAGGCCCCGAGGCACATCGCCTCCCCATGAGTCGTTGACGGCGCGGCCGAGTGGGCGGTGAGCCGTTTTCTTGGTTTCCCGACGGGAGCTCTGTAGTCTGTGCCACTCCTTCCCTTCGTTTTTCTGTTGTTGTCGTTCGACGTTGCGTTGCGGCGCATCTCCTCTCTGGTACCTACCCGGAGTTGCGAGCCCGCTCCTAAGCGTTGCAAACCGTCGAGGTCCGACTCCGCAAACAAAGTGATTCCATGCGCCGCTGGGCAGTGGCGAGGCGGTGACGAGCTGTCACCGATACCGACTCGGTTGGTGCCGTTGCGAAGTGGCAAGGGGAATGACTGCAGGTGTTGAAGCGGTTTCGAGGACAAGGCTCAGACTTGAATGGTGACGATTCGGGGGGTCAGGCTTAGCCATGCGAAGTGCGGCTGCTTTTGGTGATGATGAGAGTTGCGGATGGCATGTGGCGTCTGAGAGGGGGAAGTGATCGTGTGACGAAGAGTACGATCTTGGTAGCCACGGCGTGGACGATTGGGAGGACGAGCATATCTCAGCCAAGTCTGAGCTGAGTCTCCCGTGATGGCACTATAGCTTGGGACCACGTCTATGCCTTCCGGGTTCTTATGGCCTGCTTCGTGATAGTATTCTTCACCCAAGCGGGCAAGGCTGCCTCTTCTGTCCAGCAAGACTGCCGTGGCCATTGTCCCATCGGCGTAGACCCTTTGACGTCCGAACAGCTCATATGGGCCTTTCAAAGGTCCGTCCAACAACGGACTTGAAGGATCGTCACAAGCAACTTGTTGTCCGAAGCATCGTCTCTCGGGCAACCGTTCAACTTGGACACTCATCTCGAGAAGCACTACGGCTTCTCCTTCTTATTGCTCGCTAATTCAATGAAGCTCTTCGTATTCTTGCTTACTCATTTACGGGACGGTTCTTTGTCACCCCTCCGTAAGCCCTCCTGATCGAGAAGATGGAGAGCGGAATAGAGCAACGAAAGAAAAAAAGATGCGGAAACATCAGACATGACGCGAGAGTGTTCATGGGGAAGTTGGAACCTTGGACATGCATGAATCGCTTACAAACAAAACTGTTCATTGTAGAAACAGAAACGCGTCTCCTGGCAGTTTTCCCACATGTTGGTCATCTCAGTAAAACCGTCCGTCGTTTCCCATCTTTCCGATGACCGGTTCTAGCAATAGAGGCAACACCCCCGCCGCGTCCCTACCGAAGGCAAAGTCTCCCGGCTTGACCTTGGCCATCTGCTTCTTGTCCTCCGCCTCGGTGTTGATGGTGCACACCCTCGCGCCGGCCTTGTGTGCCTTGAGGATGTAGCCGGCAGCAGGCCACACCTGGGCCGACGTGCCGATTACGAGCATCAAATCCACCTTCCCTTCGTCGATCCAGCTGTCGACACCGTCCAGCATCTCCATGTCGAGGCTCTCGCCGAACCACACAACGCCCGGGCGAAGCAGGCCGGTCTTGCAGGAGGGACAGTGAGGTAGGCTATCCTCTTCGATTTTGCAGAGCGTCTTGCGGGGATCCAGTAACGGCAGCGTCTGGCTTGGATCCTCCAAGTCTTCTGACGCGGGAGCGAGGGCTGGACAGAGAGGGTCTGTCGTGTTGTTGCGTTCGACGTAGTCGCACTTCGGGTTGGCGCACTTGACGTCAAAGAGACTGCCGTGGAGTTTGCGGAGGGTTTCTGTCTTGTGGCCGGCACGCGGCGAGAGGTCTATTTTGTCTCAGCCAACTCGATGAAGTTTCCGTCCGATGCCCTCGCGGCAGGCCGAGGGCATGGCCACATCTGCCAGGGAAATCCCGATTCGGGGCCTACCGTCAACGTTCTGCGTCAAGCACAAGAAGTCCGGGTTCTTTTCCGCCAAGGCAGCGAGGGCGTAGTGCGCAGGGTTAGGCTTCGCGGTGAGAGCCATGTGCCTACGGTACGAATAAAACAGCTATACCAGCCCGGGGTCGTCGCGGAATGCGCTCATCGTCGCTAGCGAGGTCGCATCGTGGTTACGCCAGAGCCCGCCAGCGCCGCGGAAGGTAGGCAGGCCGGACGATGCCGAAAGACCGGCACCGCAAAGAGCTAGGATTCGCTTGCTGGAGCGAAGGGCCTCGTGAAAGGTCGCGATATCATTGTGCGGGGCCATGGTTGATACTCGATGCCAGCGACGGATGCGAATTGTACAAGTTGAGACCGGATACGGGTTGGCGATTGGCCGGGCAATTCTAATGCGGCACGGCGTGCGTGTCTTACTTATATGTAAGTCGACGGAGGCAGCAGCCACCCGCCATCCGGTGCCGGCAGGCGAACGCGGGACTGATAATAGTAGGTGCCTAGGAGGCAGTGAGCCTCGTCTGAACAGTCTCGCCTCAGCGTACGGAGATGCGGCAAACTTTCCAAAGTTCCAAGTCTCCATGCGACGCAGATTGAAATCCCCGGACTCTGTAATACCGTGAGACCTCGTCAGTCGGCTTTCATACACCCCGCATTCGACATCAACTTCACCAGTCCAGGGTAACACCACACCGACATCGATTCACTACCTTTAGCTCGCCCCAAAAACACGTCAAAGAGTCCTGATTACCAGAGTTCATTCCATTTCGTGAATTTTGAGCATGTCGCTCTGTGAGTTAAGATTGTTTCCTCTCCCTCTCTAAGTGTCTAAAATATGTAACCAATTCGCTATGCCCTCTATATGCACCCAGTTCATGTCATCAACCTCGTCTATGTACAACACCGCGGGGAAGAGCCCGCAGATGAATCAACCCGTCGTCGCAACATCCCAACCTAGTTCTGCAGGACGTAGCGGTAGCGGGCCTTGCCGGCCTCGAGGTCGACAATGGCCTGGTTGGCCTCGCTCATGGGGCGCACCTGGATCCAGGGCTTGACGTTCTTCTCGGCGGCGAGCTCCCACATCTCGCGGATCTCGTGGGGAGAGCCGATCAAGGAGCCGGTAAACTTGACGCGGCGCATGACGAGGGGGGCAGGGGCGATGGTGTAGGCACCGTCGTCGGGCATGCCAACCTGGACGAGAGAGCCGTCCAGCTTGATGAGGTTCAAGTAGTCCTGCATGGGGACCTTGGCGGAGGAGACGGTCGAGATGACGAGGTCAAACGTGTTGGCGTACTTCTTGGCCCAGTCACCCTCCTCGGCGGTGGCAATGTAGTCGTCGGCGCCCATCTTCAGAACCTCGTCGCGCTTGTCAGCCTTGCGAGAGATACCGACGACCTGGTCGGCGCCCATGGCCTTGGCAAGCATGATGGCCATGTGACCGAGACCGCCGACACCGCTAATGGCGACCTTCTTGCCGGGGCCACAGCCGTGGTTCTTGAGCGGGGAGAAGACGGTCACACCGCCGCAGAGCATGGGTGCGGCGTAAGCGGAGTCGAGGCCGTCGGGGATCTTGACGACGAAGTGAGAAGGGCAGCGGTGGTACCTGGCATGACCGCCCATGGCCTTGCCGCCGTTGTAGTGGAATGCGCCGTAGGTGTGGACGGACTTGGGGCAGTATTGCTCGTTCTTGGTGGCGCAAGGCTCGCAGTCACCCTGGCGGCCGAGGCAAGAATCGGACTGGGCGCCGACACCGACGCGGTCGCCGACCTTGATGTTGCCCTCGGCCTTGGAGCCAACGCGGACCGCGACACCGACAATCTCGTGGCCAACGCAGACGGGGTAAGGAGCAGGGCCCTGGTGCTGTTAGTGAGACTGTAGACCGGAGCAGAGCAGACGCCTGCAGGTGTTGGCGAGTATCAAACTTACCCATCCGGAACGCAGAACGTGGATGTCAGAGCCGCAGACACCGCTGTGGGTGATCTGGATGTCGACGTCGGTCTCCTCCCAAGGCTTGGGCTCGTACTCCTGCCAGACCATGTTGCCCTCGCTCGACTTCTCGTCGAGGCCAACCCAGCCCTCAAACTTGTAATCGGTAGCGGCCATTGTAGTTGTGCGGTTGCTTGCTGTTGACGGTGGGATTTCGAAATGGAGAGATTGTCTCGTTCTGTGAAGGAGAGGCTCTTTGCGAAGGGGAAACGTGTTTGTTATGTGAAGAAGTGTGTCTGTACAAGAGCGATTCTTCTCCTTCCGAGGAGCGAGTTGCCCCGTCCTTTTAAAACCTCAAAGTCCCCATCATGAGAACAGCGTTAAGTCCTAAGCCCCATCGGCGAAGAGGCATTAACGCCGCCGTCGTCCAAGGGATGGGCAACTCGGAACGGAGAGACTGCGCAAGATGCTGAGGCGGAAGAGAAAAAATGCAACTTGGGTGGAGCCAAAGAGCGGGAACGATGCCGGGTGTACACCTACGACAGCAATCCACACGATAGCGAAGCGCGGCTCGATGCCGCGGTTCAGATGGAAGGTATTCTGCGGCAGGGCCGGTGGCCACTGGTCACTGACCGACCACCTTCAGGGGACAAGGCACAAGGCGTTTCGAAGAGCGGAACATTTCCAGAAGAACGTCAACCAAGATGAAGATTGGTCGCCATGATTCGCCGAGTCGAGGCCGGGCCCCATCGGCGTCGGTGGGCTCGTGGTCGTCTGGCAACTGGCTTAGAAATCTGGTTTCGGGCGGGATATGGCCCATGGGTAATGGGTATCCGTAGGGGGTCTTCGGGTTTGAGTCGTCCCTTCTCTGCCGTTACTCGGTCTTTCAGACGGCGTTAGGATCGCCGACGGGACGGGCAGATGCCGCGGGCGATAAGGGAAGCAGAGAGATCCAGGATTCCAGGGTGGTGTTGGCCGCCAGAGCCGAGCGATCACGGGATTTTGATGTCATCGACTCCAGTATTCTTCGGCACTTGGACGCCTTCGCATCGCAAGAGAGGGGCGGCAGGCGACTCGCATTGTGTCGCGGCCGGTCTGTGGAAGACCTGAGTGGAAGTCTGGACGAAGCTTGGTCCTGATTCTTGGTACCCACTGCAAAGTTTGCTTAATAAAGGACAAGCCTGCGAGATACATACCTGATGTACCTAAGTATCTACGTAGATAGTGTATTAGGTAGTATAGGTACCAAGTACCACTGCGAGGTAGGTAGCGTATATCGAAGCCGGAAGTGACGACTTTTGCCTCGTGCGGCTCACTGTCCCTTCGCCATGGAAGAGTGCGGGCTGTTCCGTGGCCAGCATTCCGCCGCTCAGAGGAAGTAACGAATGACGGGGGTTGAAAAAGCTTCTGGAAACCTCGGTCGCTTTTTTTTTTCCTCTTTTTTAGTGGGGATACACCTGGAACACTGGATTTTTTGTCGTGTAGGGGCCACTTTAGCACGTCACCGCCGGCCCGCTTCCCGTCGGCCATTCCAGTTGTTGACTTCTTCATCTCATTCTCGATCTCAGGTCGTTCATAGTTCTGCCCAGTGTACGGATACCCGTCCATACCTAGGATATGAGCTGTTCTTGCCTCTTTTCTTCCTTGTTTCAGCGCTGGGAGGTCCGCCGTGCATCTCCAGAAGTTCAGACGCCGGGCCTGGTTCGGTGAGAGCGTCCAGCTACCATCTTTGCGCGACTGCCACAGACTCGCGATGCGTATACAATGCACTCCGAGATAATGAGTCGTACTGACTATTGAGCACGGCGCCGGATCCTCGGCCGTGACGTCAGGTCGATCGTCGGAGGCTGCGTCGGACTGAAAGTAACGCAGACTCGCGAACGCCAATCATGCGCCGTACCTGCATTAAACTCCCGGAGCACAGCATCGGCCCCCACTGCAGGCCGTTCAAGAGTCTTGGCCTTCCGTGACGCCGGGCATCATGGCGGCAGCGAGCGAATGCAACCTCGGAGCCCATCGGGGCCTGCCCGCTACCTATCGAGAGCAGCCGGCCGGTCGATGGAGGGAGCCATCTCCGGAGTTCGCCCATCGCTTTGCTCTCCATATTACCTGTATCCGTACTGCGTACTGTCCTACCTAGGTAGCCTACTATGTAAGGTACGTAATAATAAGTGCACACCGTATCTAGTGTATTGACGGGCGGGCCTTTGCCGGCCGCGCGGGTCCAATTTCACGTCGGCCCGGGTTCGAACTGGGGGCCCTTGGGCCTACCGATTTGCCGGCAAGCCTGCACGGGGCGCAGATACTCGAAAGAGGCAATCTTGGCTGTTCTTGGTCGTCCGTCACCCGTCCCTCGCGCCCGAGGACCAGACACATCCCGCCGCAGGGCGACGTGTCGTCTACTGCCTTGGCTCAGGCGAGTTATATTAGACCCAAGACTTTGTTTTTACCCTCCTCTCCTACCCCGCCAGTCGGAACATCTCTTCACAGTCGACGAAGGTGACCCAAAGCGCAGGGAGAAAATGGACGGAAAATGCCTCGCCCGACTTGTGTACTTTCGCTAATGAGCAAAGTACCGTGCATGCGGCAACGTTGCCCCGCGGCCTCGTCTGCTGTTTTTTTCGTTTCCAACACCAAAAGAAATGATCTGTGGAAATTAAAGTCCGAATAAGGTAGAGCCGAGAAAACCCCCTCCTTCCAGGTTTCCACCCGTCGGCCAACTCATTGATCCTTCGGCCTTCTCTTCCAACCGTGAGACGAGTTTGGTATTGGGCGAACCGCGTGCTCACCTTGGTGTGGAGCGCCTGATGCGCCCCTGAACTCGAGACACTGAAGATTGCGTCCACTATCCAAGCCATGGAAGGCCGCCGTCGCTATCAGTACCAACTCTTCCTGGTGTGAGTCACGACTCTCAGCATCATCCGACTAGTCGAATCATCGCGTAATGTAGACTTCCATGGTCACGGACAAACTATATCAAAAATATCTTTTTTGGCGACGAGTTCGACGTCCTGGAGGAGTCAACTGCTCTAAGGTATCATAATCCATCTGCGTCAAACACACCACAAGTCTAAGACCTTCCCCCCAGGTCCGAAACTGCGCGGTCCTCATGCTTACATGGTTGCCGTCGTCGTCGCGGACCTTTCCTCCTCCCCCAATAGCGAAAAAAAACAAACATGTTGATATTGCGCTGTGCAATGCAAGACCGTCGCGGATCTGGTTTCCCATCCCCCCAAGGATGCAAGGAAAAGCCGCGGAGAGCGTGATCATTAAAAGTTCCAGATGGTGTCAACGTTGGCCCCGACTGATCGCCCGAAGTCGACCCGGTCTGTGCGAACCGTGGCCTTCTCGCGGGTGCTGCAGTCGCGATAATGAGCGTGGGAAAAGTCTGAAGAATTGTACAATCCGCTCTCCATCGGCGGAATTATGCTGTAGGTTTCTTATGCGCGTGTACGGTCGTTGGTCAGGGGTTCCGAGGGCGGACCTGCTTACAGCAGGAAAGTGAAGAAGAGGCCGGCGGCGCCGAGGGCGAGGTTGGCCTTGTTCATGTAGCCGGCTCCCGTCACGGTGGCAGGGGCGCCGGTGGTGGTGGAGGCACCGGTCTGGGAGGCGCCGGTGGCGGAAGAGTCGGAGCCAGAGCCGGTACCAGAGGACTCGGCGGAGCCAGTGGCGGTGGCCTCAGCAGAACCGCTGGCGGTGGCAGTGCCAGAGGCGACGGTGGTCAGGGTGGTCTTGGAGGAGTCGGCCTTGGAGGTGGTCTTGCTGGAGGAGGCGGAAGAGGACTTGTCGTCGTCGCTGCTGGAGTCGGTCTTGACGATGATGGACTCCCAGCTGCCGGAGCGGTCGCCGTAGACGTACTCCTTGGCGCCAGTCTTGCCGCCCATGTAGTCGGTGATGGCGATGCTCTTGTAGTAGGCGTTGAAGGGGGCCTTGCTGAAGTCGGTGTAGCCACCGGCCCACTCGACGGTGCCCTTGGGGGCGTCCTTGCGGCCGGCAACCCAGGTTCCGATCTTGACCTCCATGGGGGTCTGGGGGAAGCGAGATCCGCCCTTGGCGTCGGCGTACTTGAGCTCACGGACGAGGTTGCCGTTGATCAGCCACTTGACGGACTCCTGGGTCCAGTCGATGGTGTAGGTGTGGAAGGTGTTGACGGGGTCGTCGACGGCGTGGTAGGCACCACGGTCGTAGGTGGTGGTGTCGCCCTTACCGAAGTAGTTGGTCTGGACCTGGGCGTTGTCACTGCCGATCCACTCCCAGTCGATCTCGTCGAGGTCGTCAGACTGAAGGACAACAGAGGTGACGACACCCTGGCCGGGGGCGGCCTTCAGGACGACGTCGAGCTTTCCGAAGAAGATGTACTTCTTGGAGGCCATGGTGGGGGCCTCGGTCTCCTTGTTGATGCTGAAGAGGGCTCCCTGGTCCTCGAACTTGACGCTGGTGCCCTCGAGCTTGCGGAAGACACTGTCATCGTTGCCCTTGGTGAAGTCGATGTTGACCGACTTGCCCAGGGCAGGGTCGGCAGGGCAGTCTGAGAGAAGCAGTCAGCAACGAGGCCATAACGGGACGAGGGAGGAGCAAGGAAATGTGAGCGGCGCATACCCTTCTTGGTAGGATCACAGGTGGTGAAGGTCTGCGCAGAGACCATGGTGGAGGCGGCAAGAGCCACGGTGGCAGCGGAGAAGATCTTGGAAAGCATTTTGGCTGTGATGAATCTGTTCTCCTAAAGCAAGAGCGTGGAAGATGTTTGAGAAAAGCTGTCGGGTGGTCGAAGGAGTTCGTAAGAGGGTGAGTTGGTGTATTAAAGGTTGGCCGTTGATCTGGACTACCTGAGAGAGGCTTGCGAGTGGCTTGTTGAGCGATAGTGTGGAAATGAATAAAAAAAAGAATCAAAGGCTATGTCGATTAACGAGAGACAAGCAAGTAAGCTGGAAGAGGTGCTCGTGGGGAAGCAGGGTAGAAGAGGTGAGGAAGAGGTGAGTGAGAGCGGCAGAGACACACACGATGGGGGCAGAGGTGGTTTTATTAGTCGTCCCATGCAAAATCAACAAGGCGAGGCACAGCCAGCAGGAAGCCAGGCTATGGCTATGGCAATAGTAGCTGCTCCTTCGACGACCTGGACTTACCCAAGTGAGGAGCACCAGACCAGATCCCAGCTCGTTCACCCCAGTCTTGGGGAGGGGGGGATGGAGCTGGGCGAATCAATACGACCTCGTACCTTATTCAGGACCCTGCGGTGGCCATCCCGGCACACCCTCACCCTGGTGGCCCTGGGTCCTTTTGGTAGACCGTACTCCGTACTCCGTACCTTAGTGTAGGTAGGGTGAGTCGCAAGTTGCAACTGTCATCGGCCAAGCCTTTCAGTCCTGCACCATCGGCTACCCCTGGCCCCTTGGAGGCTTGGGGCGTTCCCATGGCCCATCCACATTGGCACCTACATACATAGTAGTACTAGTAGGTAGACACTAGGCAGCTATGAATACTAGTTGTAGGTGAGGTGCCTACATAGTGTGCCGCATACATAGGTAGCACCTTACTTAAGGCATGCTGGAAAGGTATCCAAAATGTAGGTAGTTATGAGGTGGTTGGACGGGGTGATGGAAAGGGCCGTTCACATTTCGCAGCTCACAGGCCAACTGTGTGGGACGAACCGCACTGGTGCTGGGTGACCGTGTGAGGGCGATGAGGGTGAGAGTTCTGAGTGAGAGTTGAGCGTGAGTGGCGGCATGACAACAATTACCTTCGGCGGTACGAATGCACTGTCAGGTACCAGAAGGACGCCCACCCCCCTGAACAAAGTATCCATCTGGGCTAATTTACTTTCTGGGTCACTGAGAGCCAATGAGAAGAGCTAGATTCGACCACTTTGCCCAAATAAGAAAGGCCCCGGATCCAGTGGCGCTGCTTCCTTCTCGGCCGGGATCTCCTTTCCGCATGGAAGGCAGACTGCCTGGTGGGCTCCTGCCACCATGATGGTCCGTCCACTGATGTGAGGGCGAACCAAATAGAAAGGGAAATAAAAAGAAAGGAAACAGAAGAAAGAAAGGAAGAAAGCAGGAGAGAGATGAGAACCATGCCTTGGGCTGATGGATCCTCGGGGCTGGCTGCAGGACATCCATGTCACGCTCTGGTACGTACCTATCCAAAGGTTCTTTTCCCTGAAAAGACCGCAGGAAGAGCTGACTGCTGACTGCTGATGCTGATGCTGATGCTGATGCTAATTCTGAAGCTGCTGATGGCAGACAGGCGTCGACGAGGTACACTACTTGACCACCTACTATGTACACTATATCGTCTTGGTTAGAGTGGGCGATCATCTAATGGTTGACAGCACAGGACGTCGTGACGCCATCACCATCGGGCCGCGGAATTCCGCCAGGTCTGGTGATCGTCCCTGGCGACGCTGCCGGATTCTCCAACCGCGCCGTTCCAATTGCATTCCACACCCTCGCTGCCACGAGGCAGAACATTCTCCGTGTCGCCGGCGGGTAACGTCAAAATGTGTCAGCCATCCAGTCGGGTATCATTATTGTCCATGATGCCGGCGCCTCCTTTGTTTCCTTCTCCGGCGTCTTGTCAGCACCGTATTGCAGCCTGCCACCAACCTGCCTTCTGCGTTCCTTGCCATTACTCAGGCTCTTGGGATGAGTACAACTCTGACGCGTACGGATGAATACCGATGAGCCCAAGCAGCAAAGGTATGAAACTCGCGTCATCTGGGCACCGTGATGCATGCTTCTCTCCCCCGTTCCGTTGCCTAATGGCGGGATTGCTCAAGCTGTTCAATCTCCTCTCGTATGGAAGGCGCCCGGGAGATGGTCAGAATAAGGGGCACTGCAGTGACTGCCCTCTGAGAGTAGCCCCGAGTCCAAGACACAGGCGCAGGTCAGGTCACTGGCCACAGGGCACAAGGCATAAGAACGGTACCTATACTGGAACCAAACTAGTCGAGGTCGCAGGACCTGGGGATGAGCACGGTGCAACTGGACTCGCGCGGGCGGCCGTCTTGTCTCGTCTCGTCTGGTCCTGAAGCATTGTGCAGTGAGCACCAGAGGGAGGGAGACCCCTGCGACGGATCCGTGACCCGTCCAAGTCTGTCTGTGCAGCAGTACTTGGTCGAGCGAGCCAATCACTTATGACTCCTTGTTGCTCCTCCTGATCCTGTCCCGGGGCACTCCGTTGCCCCGATGGCGCGGTGTTGGCCGTGTCCCTCCCGCTGCGAGGCCAAACTCTCGTCCGTCCAGTGTCTGGAGATCCCCCCCTGGACCCAAGGCGCCAAAGTTCCCTCACGTCTTCCGGATCATTGGACGACTGCCACGTCAAGACCCTGCATTGGATTGGGTGTTGTGCTATGGTGTGGTGAGAGAGTGAGAGAGCGCGCGCGCATAATCCTCGAGTAAGCACGCTGCGCCTCCAGCGATGCAGGATGAGGGAGCAACTTCTGGGCAGCAATATCTTAGCATTCTCACCACCAAACGCGCCCCGAAGCCGCCGCCTCCCGGCTGGCACTTCCGTGATCTTGATCTTCACCCCCCCGGGATGCTCGTTCACCATGCAGAGATGCACCGAGACCCGCGGCCGCCGCCGGCCAACCAGGACCAACGTACGCACGTGTACCTATGTGGACTACACTACCTAGTACCTACACAGCACACTACCTACACGTGTACTACATTATGTAGTGTATGTATTAGGTAGGGCTGCAGGGCGGCTGCTTCCAAGCCCTGCTGCTTCCCTCTTCTCTCGGAGTCGTCGAGCATATCATCAGGTTCACATTTGCAAGTACGGAGCACACTACCTCGCCAGTCTCTGGGCTCTGCTAGTAGTAGTATTAACCGACGTGTCGAGCTTGAAACAGGAGCTCCTCCTCCCGGGTTGCCCTTGGTTTCTTCGTCGTCGCGATCCCAGACTGACTCCAGTCCGCGGTTCGAAACAGAGGCGGGCCCAGACAAGCCTGCCCAGGGCCCCGGTCACGGACTCGCGGTGCCACCAAGCCCCCTTTCCCACCGTCAATTTCGCTCTGCCTGTCGATAATATGCCCCTCCTTCCTGCTATTCGCCCGCGGGACAACCGCCAACAAACACATTTTACTGCCCCTCGGCCTGGGCCTTGGCATGCGCTAAATCGTGTGCTGTAAGGCAAGTGTAAGTCACTACTTACCTCCCCGCAAAGCTCTTCGGCTCGACACAAATTCAAATCAGCCCCCCTTTCGTCTTAGCCTCTCCTAACGGCGTGCCGACGCCCCGAATTACTATGGCAATACTCCAGAGATCTTCGTAATTCTCCGCTGGTCGGCGGCAGGCCAAGGGCCAAGCAAGGCCCAAGGCCCGACACGGGGCCTCCGTCCATCACGAGGTATTTCTAACACGAACTGAAAGCCAGGCGAGATATGGATGGCTCTTGGCTATTCTTTCGGTTGAGTCTGGGCTGAGGCATGTGACCTCGACCTCGGTACCGGCGAGTAGCATACTATGCATCCGTGTGTGGTGTATATCCGTAACTGAGGGAAAAAAACAAAAAGGGGGGGCGGCTCGGCGTGGCGAGTGGAAGACGGCGTGAGGGTTCGGCATCTCGGGCTGTTTTCTTGTTTGCAGCCAGCGCCTCGAGAGATGTCGGCCGTTGTGACTTGTCGCAGGTCCGATCTCTGCGCTGCGGTCGAGAGACAGCAGTGCAGTATCCGTACTACCCTCGTATCCAGCTCGCCGGGTCACCTAGTGTTTGCCCTCCGCTGTCAGAAGGTGGCTGTGCAGGGCAACAATAGGCTGTGGCCTCTGCTCTACACCTGCCTGGGCCTCCCGCGCGATGTGAGGTACCAACAAGTATGGGTGTGGATCGTGAGTGACCTCAGCCCTCAAGTTGGAGTGCCTTGTTGGACTTGGAGAGCTCCCGACTCCCGTCGGCTCTTTGCCTTGCTCAAAACGCGACGAGACAGGCCGACCCTGGCTCCGAAACGTCACTCAGCCCACCCATCGCTTCTCCGTCTTGCCACGGCTGCGAGAGTGATGGATCGCTTTATGTCACGCCGAGTCGCACCTCTAGGGAACTCCTTGTCGTCAATTGATGTTCCCTTTTCACGGCGCCCTACACTAGAGTGCTGGAGAATTCGGGATCGGTCTCCCCACGCCCTGTGCGGAGGAGGCGGACGGCGCATGGCTTGCGCCCGGAACCAGGGCATTGGCGCTGGTATCACAGCATGTTGATGTTGAAGGCTGAGAACGGCCTGCAGGATCAATGGAAAGTCTGGGGTTGGAACTTGGGAGACAAACAGCGGCGGGATGCTTCCAGGTTGGATCCATCGACTCACATCCGTACGTAGCAAGTAATTACTACATACGTAGTAGTAGTTGATCGCCGGTCGCTGCCAACAGTGTACTCTGTAGTGGGCACCCAAAGTCAATCCAGGCGGGCCCTTGAAGGTGCAAGATTGTTTTAGAAAGAAAGAAAAAAAATCTGCCGGAAAAAAAGGTACCGTTAGCGCCGGTGGCTTCTCTAAAATTAACTCACGCCAGGGCGAAGCCGCGCCGCCCGCCCGTATTTTTACTGTCCGTTGTCAACGAACCCACTGGCTGGTTCCAAACCTGGCGGGGAGCGTCTGCCATGTGACGTGACCCCTTGGGCCTTCGCTAATCTCGACAGAAACTTCGTGAACACGAACCCTCGTCATGCCCATCAGCCTTATGACTGAGTTTACGACGGACGGCTTCGATGTCGGATCTGAGGCGAACCACGGGCCACGGCGTCTCCGGCCGATTCTCCACTGGCGCGCGGGTCGACAGACGTCCATCTTGACTCTTGCTGACGATCCGACCGACTCCAGTTCTTTTCTTTGCCTTTTTTTTTTCGGGCCGCCGACCCCAGCAATCCCGTCAATCACCCTGTCTCCATTCGCATTTCTGCTTACGGATACCCTAAGTATGAAGTGTATACAGTGTAGCCGCTGGCACGGCCCATAGTAGGTCTGATCCTTCCATGCTCTAAGCAGCAGGCAGGCATCGGAGGATTTTTCGTGCCGCTTCCACCAGGAATCAGCTTGCAGCTCCAAAGCGCCAGTGGTTCACGAGCGTTGGTGCATTTTCCGACTTCCAGCCGTGCTAACGTGTAGGAAGTCCTCATCCGTGAGTCTTGGCATTTGCATCCGTGGTCAACGCTTTGGTTTGCCGTCTGATGTTTGCCCTCGGCCGTTGGCACTATCCGATTGCTCAAGCTTTTCAGGCCTGAACTCAGCCTGCGCCTTGGTCTGTGAGAGGATGAAGCTCTCGCCGGTGTCTTCGAAGCCGCCCTCCCAATAACGCTTTCTCGACAGGACCTTATCTTTGTCCTATCCCTGGCTCCATCAAACGATCCTCTCCAGGCACCTTTGCGAATCCCACGAGGAGGATTGCCTCTCAAGCCAGAGGCGAGGTTGCCGCGCAGGCCCCAACGCGAACCATGCCCACGGCTGACCGTTTCTTTCTATTCTTACTGCCCCCGGCTTTATGTCGTACCACGAACTACCCCGGAACCCACGCCGCCAGAGTTGTACAAGGCAAAGGCAGATTTGAGGCTTGCAGATTCCAGCGTCATCGCCAATGCGTGCGGCTGACAGCCCTTCGACTACCTACCATGTAGCCCCGGCGATCGACGACCATCCAATGATGGTGAATGTATCTTGCTTTCCGTGCAGCAAGGGCGTTGCAAACCCTAGGACCGCAGCCACCTATCCGACGCCCTCTCGGCGGCTCCATTATACTCTTTATCCTTCCTGTTCTCTTTTGGTTCATCAGGCTCGCCGCTGAAGAATACTCGATCCATTATCCGAGCGTACTTGCGAGGAGCCCGGTTTGGTATGTAGGTCTGATCGAGCTGGGATCATCAACAGCCTCTTGGGTTTCCTGTGACAAGTTTGCTTCTTCTCGCCAGGTAGAATTGAGAGGTTGAATGGTTACTTTCGTAGAGTCATCGAAGAGAATCTTCTATCCGCCCAGCTCATTTCCCTCTCGTCTAGGTCGGATCTTAACTTGCCTCGTCCAGATCGTACGGCATGTACAACAACTACAGGGGAATGACTCGGCATCACCATAAACCAGAAGCGGATGTTCAAAGTCACAACATTAATAGAGGCTTTTGGAAGGAGGGCAAGTGGGGTGGAGGCTTGGATCGACCACGCAGATCTTAGTCCCGGCCCTTTCTGGCCACGAGGAAGTGATACTTTAGCTGCGCTTCTGGCCTAAAGCCTCTATGTACATAGTGAGAACCAGCATTATCTAACTCAACCCAACGGGGCAGGAAGCAGCAAACAATGGGAAGGGCCATCTGCATTTCAAAGACACGTCCTGTGAGCTGAACCAGATTGGCTTCGAAGACAAACGTGTTTTTCACCTCCACATGGACCTTTCCTTAGCACCTTTTTCTGCTTTTGTCCGCAGACGTTTTCGTATTGCCCCAAGCCCACTCTGCCCAGCATATCGGTCCCGCCTGCCGGAGCCGAGTGTGGAGACTGTTCCGGGCCGAACGCGGAACACCAACTACCCCGCATCGCCTCGTCCCGGCCAGCTCATTGCGTCGGATTGTTCTTCAGTTCGTACAACAGGCTGATATGCAACACCTGGAGGTGCCGTTCGGAGGTGAAACCGAGCCGCCCCTACCCCTACACGCATTTCCGCCCCCCATTATCTCACCACCTCTTCGACCGCCGCACTTGCAAACTGTCGTCTTCCTCCACGGCCGTGGCTCCAGCGCTCGCATCTTCGCGCCTCCTTTGCTCTCAGCTCCCATCGCAGCGGCGGAAGGACCAGGGGAGAAGGTCAGCTCTCTGAGGGAAGCCCTTCCGCATGCTCGTTTCGTCTTTCCCACGGCGGCGCGGTCGCGGGCCACCGTTTACAGACGGACCATCATCAACCAGTGGTACGACGGCAGCGGGGACTGGGAGGAAACTGTCCTGGGCCACGCCAAGGAGACGGTAGAGTTTGTGCATGAACTACTCAGGGAAGAGGCATCTCTCGTCGGCGGTGCAGACAGGGTCGTGCTCGGAGGATTTAGCCAGGGTTGCGCCGCTGCCCTTGTGTGCCTGTTGCTCTGGGAGGGAGACCCTCTCGGTGGTTTTGTTGGCATGTGTGGTATGCTACCCATGTGCGGCGACCTGGCCAATATCTTCAAGGAGGCAGACCAAGTTCCCAGTGATGAACTGGGCGGGCCCAAGGCAGATATCGGCGACAATAGCTTTGGTCTGGTTCTGAACGAGGACCATGACCCTTTCGACCGCGATGGATCCCAATCATCGGCCAGCCCCCTTTCGCAGGGTCTAAACCTTTTCAGAGACGAGATGGGAATTGAAGAACCCACGGCCGGCTCAGAAGCCCCGTTTCGAAGGACTCCGGTGTTTCTCGGCCACGGCACCGAGGACGACAGGGTTTTGATTACGCATGGTCGGGCCGCTTCACGAACCTTGAGAATGATGGGATGCAACGTAGAGTTTCGAAGCTATGATGGACTGAGCCACTGGTATTCAGAGGATATGCTGAGGCACATCCTACGTTTCCTGGGTGGAAAGGTATCCGTCTTCGGATCCTCTGGGAACTCTGACAGGTTTCAAGTCAGTGACCACAGAAAGGGACAAAGACAGGACCATTCAACTTCATGAAAACAAAAAAAAGGCGGCATAACATGGCTTTATGCAGATACAATGATAAGACCCACTGTATCGCGGCTAAGCGAAGTTTCTGAGAGAAGACTATTTAAAACGTCTGGTATGATATCTGCAGTGCTGACGTCTGCTTCCGTGTGAGCTGCTCTTGGTTGTCATGGCTTCAGGACAGTGAAAGTCATCAGGTGTCCAATTCTGCAGAAACGAACTCTGGGGCCATGTGCAGTTTGCAACAAAACATTCAGATAAAGCTCATCTCGTAAATCGGTTCGACATGTGGATAAATAACTACTACTTACAATCAAGATTTGCGGACGAGGCCCTTCCATCCAATCGCACTATATCCAGCCCAGGGAAGACTGCTTTCTTACCCACACAACTCTACAAAGTTGATCTCTTCTTAAAACCCAAGTAGTTGTGCTATGAGACGTTACTTATCTACATATTTGGCATCATGTGGGCCTAGCGAGTTCTGTTTTGAGATCCTCCTGGCTATTTGGACGTGCGCATGTAAGCCAAGAGTGCCGTTGACCCAAACGTTGCCGAAATGGCATGTAGTCGAACTGTCTCTAAAACCGTGTTAACAACTCAGAAATAAATAGGTATTCATGAATACGCATGGGGAATTTTCAACTGGACGCTTTCCCGTCTTGTGGGAATACGTATGAACCTATGAGGGGTCAACTCCGACAACGCTCCGCCGCCCGATACTTTTGGAGATCACATGTGACCTCTTTAGAAACACCGGAGTGTGACGCCCGCACAGTGCTGGGTAAGCTACGGGACTGTTCTCACAAGAGACGTCGTCAAAATAGAGTAGATCGAGGCATAATTGCTGGTCATTTTTCTCCGGGTCGCCAGCAACCCCTGGACTTTGACTGCAGGCCTCCGGCAGCTGGTACACTTGGTGAGATGCGGGTGACAGACAATGAGCGACATCCACAGCTTACCGTCCCTGGCAATCGGGGTGGACAAAAGTGTAAAAGACAGAGCTTTCTTGGCAAGACCGTCTCTTGTCGTTTCCTCTCGAACGGCCGGAAGGGCCCGTGGGGCGTGGGGGGTCAGCGAGACCGCGGTCAGCCGTGGGATTGAAGAAGACTAGCAGGGCTTGTGTGGAGGACTAACCTGGAAGTTAGAAGATAATCTCCCTGTGGGGTTAGGTGTTCATCCAGTCAGTTCTGTATGCGGGAGGAGGTGTCGCCAGGGGAAATGTCTCTAGGCGGTGTGAGGTTGTTGTTGTTCGGCATGGCGCCTGGTTGTGGAGATGGTAATATGGACACCACGGGAGTAACAACGACGAGGAAAATCTGCACTATCTCACGTCTAGTCAGAGCCGAGGGCCTGACTTTAGCGGAAACTAGTAAAATAGTCAGAGAACCGAGTGGCTTTCCCGAACAGCAAAGCATACGTCTTCCCATGAAACCATAATCCCCATGCCACGTCGCGTAGCTACTTCTTAACTCCAGACGAATAGCTGTTTTGCCGGTCATTTCTGTCAGAATACGAGCCGTACCGAAAGGGCGTTCCTGTATGGCGGTATAGATGGAAAGCTCGACCCGCGTCCTGCTACAGGCCATAAAAAGTCTGCCGAATGTAAGCGGGCATCCCCTTCCTCTGCCGATTCGTTTTCGGTGTCATCACCAAACGATATCCAACCCTGCTGAGAGGTCGAGGCACTGTCCATCTGCAGACAAGAGAAAACAACTGTGGCCCCCAAGGAGACAACAACACGCCGCCTTGGGCTGAGCACCATTCAATATCACTGGGCTGTTTGGCCTAGAAAAAACAATACTGTATCTCACGATGTGCTACAGCCATGTATTCAGTGATCGGGAACATAAGTGGTTCGGCATCGGACGGCTTAAGGACCCGCGCTTTAGGTCAAGTGTTCCGAGCTAATAGAGTCTTGCCTGCGCCTCGGCCAAGGGACATTAAAGCCCGAAAGGGGGACTCTAGTGATTTCTATTGTATTCGCCAAGAAGTGCCGCTCGAGTTTCACGAAACGATCCACGTGAGGGCGCTGCTGCCGACGTCAGGCTCCTGGACCAGCGACGCAGGGTGTCCCGCCCCCGGATTTTCGTGAAGGCTGCAGACGTGGCACAGATGTCCAGGTGTTGATCGTTGGAGGATGTCGACCCTTACCAAGGCAATGGTAATCAAGGCCCAACGTGTGGATATTGGGGTGCACGGCAGGTTCGGAACTCCCTCTCATCGACGCCCAATGACGGTTGGAGTGGCTAGCTCGCTTGACCATGAGCAAGACAAAATCTGTGGGGTGGAGGAATGAGGCCAGAATCCCTTGGTCTCGGGTGTTTCTCCGTCAATCACGAGCGCGTGGACGACGAAACAACCGGGTTGATGGAGGCACGATTCTGCGGCTGAAGAATCGGTCTTGTCAATGAGGTTGGAACGGCACGCGGTTGGGCGCAGGGCTGTTGTATCGAGTGCGGGGGCCCGGTCGTCCGTTTTTTAGAGTCACGGTGACGAAGAGGTGGCAAGGTGCCGCTATCCGACGCAGGCTTGACGCAGCCGGCGATGAATGCGGAAAAGTCGGGCGGGATGGCTGCGAGATGCGCAAGAGCGCTTGAAGTAGGATGAACTTCCACACCGTTCGGGCGGAGTAGTGCTGTCTGCAGCAATACGGAGAGGTCAGCAGACAGTTCCAGCTATTTCCGAGCAAGCCAACAAGAGGGCGGACAGGCTCAGCGGGGATCGTTGATGGTCGGGTTTTGGGTGAGGAGACAAACACTGTGAGAGGCTGTATCAACTGGCACTGTTGATCCTCTGCTGAGGTTAGAGCCAAGCGGGCTTTGGGCACGCCCGCAGTCCTGTGCCTTGTGCCTGCTACCTCCCCAAGTAACGAGGTCGCGATGTCGGATTTGGAAGATTGCATGCTCGCCAGCCGTCAGCCTGCAGGAGATGACGGGACAGTGACCAAAAAAAAGACCGATAGGCTGGGATTTGGGGCGGGAGAGGCCTCTGGGCGTGAGCTTGAAGGTGAAGAAGGGTCTTGAAGGCCCTGTCGCGGACCTCACTTTTCGGAGGAGTTGCAATTGAAGTTGAAGGGTTCATGTTCTTCAGGACCTTCACTGTGGCGGTGACAGGGAGGACCTTACTACCTAGGTAACTTGGGACTCATTCTGTTAGCGTGGGGGTTAGGTCTTCGGGTGGAAGCTGATACGTACCTAGATACCTGGGTTGGTGTGTTGATGCTGCACAAACTGACTTGCATCTCCATATTGTATACCTATAAAGAAGGTAAGCGGGACTTCTCTTGGCCGAGGCCGAGTAGCCGTCGATGGACGTCCAGTCAACGCTGACAGCGCCTCTCCGTCGCCGACATGTGCATTCATATTCATCACAGCATGCCTCGTGGTTGTCATTGCATGGCTGAACCTTGCCCCGGCCCCTGGACTGGAGACTGGGGCTCAGCATCCCTCCACTGCACGTCAGCGAATGGGACAGCCTGCGTTTTCTCAATGAGGCAGAAGAGGGAGGAAGCAGTGGGGATTCTTGACCTGCCGGTACGGATTCGGAATTTCTCTCGCTTGGGCGGCCATTTATTGTTGTGCATGTGCTGCGCTGCGCTGCGGGAGGAATCATCATTGCTATCGCATCCGCTGCCTTGGATCACGTCCAGGTTGCCCCGAAGTCTCGGAGAAATCCTTGCTTTCGCGTCACCTGGCCTCCTCCACGCGTAAAATCAGTAAAGGTAAAGACTTCGTGGCACCGGTCTCTCCGGTGCGCTGTCGCCCACCTCAGCAATTGGCTGCAGGACGCCGAACCTGCCTGTTGAAGCGACAGTGCAGCTGGAGGTCTACGAATATGCAGTGTGAGTCCCATTATTGGCCAGGACAGGAATTTAGCATGTTACCGTAAGTTTTTATTTTGTTTTTCTTTCCCCTCCATGTCTTGACGCCGACTGACGTCGACGGAAAAAGCACACACCTGACACACGATCAAGGCACGAAAGGTCTCTTTGCAGCACTCGGTCTTACATCGAGGCCAACTCTTCGTTGGTCGACAGCAGTATCCGGGCTTGGCTGACCGCAACTAAGGTATGCATCGACGTGGTCCCGTCTGATATGCAGCTCATGTCACCTCCAGCCGTTCGACGTCCAGACCCCCCGACGAGGCCGGCCGCGCCTCATACGAGGCATGACGACGCGGCAACTCCGCCTGAACGGAGAGAGCCCGAGACTCTAAGAGCATGCAAGCTTCCGACCAGCGCCAGATCTCACTTCAGCACCAAGACCAAGGGCCGGCGGAATCTCCTGCGGGCCAACGCAACCGGTGTTGATCGTAGACCGGGGTTGGTGGGAGTGCTAAACCCCCACACCCTGGAATTAGATGCATAGCTCTCGACCCCAGCCTGTTCACATTCTGGTCTGATTCGGTCTGGTAGGCGTTGCATCCTGAACGTCCGCTTCCCGACCATTGCATCGCACTACACTCCTACCTGGGAGACGAACAAGTCCACCGCATGGGCTAGCCATCGTCCCGCCACGAACATTGCGCACTGTGTCGCGGCACCCTGGTCCAGACAGACGTAGACGTTCCAGCTGCCCGTACCTGCTTGTACGTACGTGAAAGTTGGCCAAGGCCTCATTGGACCCCGGCTGTCCAAGTTGAGGGACGCTGCGCTGCGTTGGCGCACAGGAAGAGCCATCGTGGACCATGAGGCATCTCTGAAGCACCCAGGTTGACTCGCTCTACCTCCTACATTGCATCGAGGACATATGAGGACCGTCACCCTTCCCGTCCTCTGCCTATTCGATGATAAAAGGGGAGCCCTTCCCGCTGACTCCATATCAGTCTTTGCTTGGCACAACTGTCAACAGACACACATCCTTCCATTCCAATCTTCCGCATCTCTGTCGAGGTGGACTACACAGGCTTCACATCAACCTGATAGTCTTTTGTCATACCGTACACATCATTCGGCTCGGCTCTGCACGTCTAGCGCGCGTTGCTCAACCTCGCTCCCGTCGTCTGCCGTCATACCCCAGGCAAGCCACTACTTGCACAGTTCCTTGGGTCTAAGATGGCTCCTCACAACGATGCGTACTCGCCTGCAGGCAGTTTCATTACCGGCTTCAACAAGATACCAACCCCCACAACCACCTCATCCAATCTTGATTTGGAAATCCTGGCTCCTACTGAGCCGCATTCCCCTTTGAGCAGCTCTTACGACAGTGCCTCGCTTGGAGTGGATCTCCATGAGAATCGGCCGCTAGTCCCGGGAGTCTACGTACCAACTATGTGCTTCTTCGAGCCCGGTACCGAGAACGTGGACACCGTGACCATCGCCCGCCATGCGATACGACTGGCACAGGCCGGTGTTGCTGGCTTGGCCACGCAGGGGTCGAACGGCGAGGCGGTTCATCTTACCCACACCGAACGCCAGGTCGTCACCGCTACAACTCGACAGGCCCTCAATAACGCTGGCTTCCCAAAGATGCCCATTATTGTAGGGTGCGGAAGTCAGAGCACCCGTGAGACCATCCAGTACTGCAGCGAGGCTTGGGCAGCCGGGGGCGATTACGCTCTCGTTCTGCCGCCGTCCTATTACTCTAGCCTCTTCGCGCCGTCTTCAGAAACCGTCTTGGAGTACTTCCGCGCAGTTGCTGATTCCTCCCCAATCCCGCTCGTCATATACAACTTCCCCGGGGCCGTGGGTGGACTGGACCTATCTTCCGACGTCATCGTCGAGTTATCTCGGCATCCCAACATCAGGGGCGTCAAGCTGACATGTGGAAACACGGGCAAACTCAATCGCGTTGCGGCTGCCACGAAGAAATTGGCGAAGAACCCCAAAGCCGACGTGCCCGAGTTTCTCGTCCTGGCCGGCTCTGCTGATTTCTCTATTCAGTCCCTGGTGGCCGGAGGGCACGGCATCCTTGCAGGGCTTGCCAATATTGCTCCCAAGGCTTGCATCAAGACGATGGAGCTCTTTCAAGAAGGAAAACATCGGGAGGCACGAGAAATACAAGAGACGGTCTCACAGGGCGACTGGACCGCTATTCAGGGGGGAGTCGTCGGTGTCAAGGCCGGCCTCCAGGCTTGGTTGGGTTACGGAGGCGTTGCACGGAGCCCGCTGCCGAAGCCGACGCGAGAGCAGACCGAGAAATGGAAAGAGGGTTTCCGAGATCTTTTCATGCTTGAGAAGTCACTATGAGCGGGGCGCGGCATCTTCACTCTACCCTGACCGAGCATGATACGATAGTTGCGTCGAAGCCCATTGAGATCACCTGAGGTCACTTGTGGGACTCTGAACTGACCGAGTGGCATATTCTATTAAAGGTGCTGATGTCTTGAATTCCATGCTTTTTTTTGCGCCCCCTACCGTTGGAAGTTTTCGTTGGAGCTCCAGCAAGCGGCAGATGATCGCTCTGCTGCAGGAGTTTTGTGTGGTTACGATGCATGACCCGAAAAGCTGTTATTGTTATCTTCAACCCATGATTAATACTTATTTAGAAAAAAAGAAATTTAGCTGTTTTAAGTACCACCAGCCTGCGATCTGAAGAAACAATTATGCAGAGAACTTGATATAAACCTGCTGTAGGTGAGAAACCTACCTGCACCCATGTCTTCCGCCACGTCAATAATTTTGTACACAAAGTTTCTTGTGATGGGCGGCATCATCTGTGGATGGCGGCATCATAATCGCTTCGGCCGATGTCTTTCTATCTCAAGCCTACAAATCGTACTTGTACTGCGACTTTCCAGATCGGTCTCGAGAGCGGTGAGCAGACCGGGAACTGAGGGATGCATCGACCGATGCTTGCGTACGAATGGTCCGGACGGCTACCTGCAGTCCCTAGCAGCAGTGATGCATAAAAAGCCCTTCGTAGTTTTCAGCGTTTCACGGGCAGATCTTGTGGGCAATTTTTGGCCGCGAAAGCTGTGAAATGACGCCAAGAGGGGATATGGGTTGCCTATGCTACGGACCAGCTGGTCGGAGGGGATCACAAGACAATCCAGCATCTGACCGCTCATGTGTCTTTTTCGCACCACTTCACGCAATTATCCAGCTCGTGTAATGCATGCAGCCTTCCGTTGCGTGCCTGAATGCCAGTGGCACCTTCGGCCTGGTAGACGTCTCCGGCTCGTCGAAATGAGGCCTCTTCGCTGTTCCCAGGCGTCGAATCCACATAAAATCTGCAGGGGCAATCTCACATAGCTACACAACTTCGTTCTTGTTGCTATTCAAGTCAAGCTTTATTGGATAATCACTCGATGGTCCCTGGAAACGTATATGCTTGGCTGGGCCGATCGTCGTGGCTCTCACCCCAACGAACAAGGCATGCAAAGCCTCGTCACAACGTCGAGCAACAGCACTAGTCGGTTCCGAAGATAGAAAGAAAACACAAGGCTGAAATAACGATTTCCGCAGGTTTCCACAAGGTTGGTGGCAGCGGGAGTGGAAGGGATCCGAAAGAATTGTTTGTGGCATTGCAACACTGGATGGTGCTTGTCTGAACTGGAGCGGATATATCAGTTGGTGATCCCCATTTTGAAGCTTTGCGAATCCTTATTCTGCCAAATACGAGTTCTTCCTGGCCATTACTCTATGTTCTACGGTGAATTTAGGATGAGGACTACCTCATTGATGCTTGCCCTTGGGATCCTCGCGATTGTCCCGGGGACTCGCGCCAGGCAGGACCAGCCTGTTGTTGGAGCTAGTTCGGGAATCAATACGAAGACAGGCGAAGTGCCAATCCGGAGAAACATCAATTCCATATACCAAGAACGTGGACCGCAGTGGTAAGCAATATTGGCTCTAGTGTGTCGGAGAAGACGCTACGTATGCTGATGATGCGTATTTAGGGACCTTTACGTTGGAGCACTGAAAGCGATGTACGATGCAAACGAAACAGATCCGCTTTCATTCTTTCAGATTGCCGGTGAGCCGATCAAGGTGCATCTCTGTGATAATGCCAGTCTACTGACACCATTAGGCATACATGGAGAGCCGCACATAGCATGGTCCGGCGGCGGGCCTCAGTCAGGGGCTGAAGCTGGGTACTGCCCGCATAACGTACGTTAAAACCCCCCAACCCCCATGTGACAAGCCGTTGTTGAAAACGTGATAGCAAATGCTGTTTGGGACTTGGCACCGCGGCTACCTGTCGCTCTTCGAGGTTTGTGCAACCATTTCACAGACCCCGATCCAGAGCTCGACAGAGTTGACTCGGATACTCTAGCAAACCCTGGTTCAGCAAGCGACTCGCATAGCGAATACCTATCCTGCGTCCTTGAGAAAACGATACGTGGAGGCTGCTGAGAGTCTTAGAATAGCATACTGGGACTGGGCTTCGGACTCGAATGTGCCCCCGGTCACGACGATGTCAGAAGTCACCATCAACAAGCCGGTGAACGGCACTCTTCGACCAGTATCTGTGCAAAATCCGCTCTACGCCTTCAAGTATCCAAGGTCTGCACTCGAAGGAAAGTTTGGTAAGTTTAGCGGGACGAACCAGACGAAGCGATGCGTGGACGAAGGGCAGAGCTATCCCGAAACGGCCAATGCCAATCTCGCTGGCTACAACTTGAAGGAGAAAGTGGTGAGTCGAGACAAATCCCCGGAGGCCAGTCGTCTGCGTCTAGGCGGAAAACAAAGAACAACTTTAATTTCTGGCTGACATTGAACAGTACAACGTATTTTTGAAAGCAGAAAGCTTCGACGAGATGATATCGGCGCAGTCAGAAGGAGCCAACTTCGAAAGCCCCCATGGCGAAGTCCACGTCGGAGCGGCCTGCGGCCAAGATCTCCTCTATCTCTCGCTTTCCGCATTTGAGCCCCTATTGTTGGTCCAAACTCCTGTATGGCTGAGTCTGAAAACCGTCCGATTCTGACTTCCTGCCAGCTGGCTTCACCACTGCAACGTAGACCGCCTCATCGCCTACTGGCAGGCCTTGCACTTTGAGAACGCGACGATGCACTTCGCGTACCCGTCGAACGAGATGTTTGCCACGCCTCCGGGGACACTTGTCACGCCTCAATCGCCCATGTACCCCTTCATGGGAACGGGAGGGCAGCCTCTCACGAGCGAATCGGTGGCCCACGTCAGGGACTGGGGGTACACGTACGCGCCCATCCGGTTCTGGGACCAGGCGCCGGGAGAGACGAAGATGGAGGTCAGCAGGTCGGTAAACATGATGTACGGCCCACAAGATGCATCTTTATCAAGAGGATCCAAGAGTCGGCAGGCTGCTTCGCGGAGGGAGTACTTTGCCAAGGTCGAGGTTGAGAGAGGCGATCTGGAGCTGCCGTGCCAGGTGCAGCTGTGGATGAGGGGGAGCCTGACAGGAACTTTCACGTTGTTGGATATGCCCACGCAAGGTAAGAGCTACGACGAGGTTCCTTTGAAAATTCGGACTGAGGCAGGTGGGACTGGGAATTTTGCGGCCGAGGGAGTATTGGAGTCTATTCACGAGGGGTTGGAGGTCGTCATCCAAAAGGTGAGTAAACCCTATCGAGCTGGTTGCGTGGCTGACGATTTTCTTACAGATGGACGGGACTACAACGCCACTGGATCGCGTTCCAAGCTTGAGGATCGAGGTGGAGGACGTTGAGGTGATCCAGCCTTCCTCGCTCAATGAGCTGCCGACAATTGGGAGGACGCGCAGCCAATCTACAAAGGCGCGACCTTTGAACATGCGTCCCTAGGAAGAACCTGTCGGAGGTTGCTCCAATTGGTTGATTGCGTGTATCTGCTCAGCGGATCTGTGCACCTCACTCGGCAGGGCTGCATTCCCGAGTGTTTCTTGAATGTCAAGTGGGCTGGGGCAACTCCCATACGGGTAGTGAGGCGGAACGATAGTAGATAACATGTTGCACAAAGACAGCCTGTCAAGTTTGAGATCAAGACACAACTGAACTGTGATTGCTCTACCCATCAGATGTAGGGTGGTTGGTTTAACATGAGTCGCCATCTTTGTGTTGTTGACACAGCTATCGCTCGGTTCCAGAGACCAGATGCTTGCCACATGCGCAACGTCGTACGGGCTGTCAGTACGACGAGACCCGGCACCAAGGCGAGCGAGAGAGCTTGAAAACGGCCCGATGGGGTTGCGACGTGACCCGAGGGCGCTTAAGCCAACGTCAGTCAGTCGGTGAAGACATCGTCGTTTCACGCCGGGAAGGTGGTTGCGAATCACGGAGTCAAGCCAGTCTACTTGGATCACAGACAAGGGAAATATCTATTTCTTTCCGCGTGCCTCTTACACACCGGTAGCAGCTTCTCTAGACGTCCTGTCCTCCCATGAGCCACAAAGCACCGCAACTCGCCTGGAGCAACATGCCACACGCGAGGAAGACATTGCCATACGCCTCTCCGTCGCCCGTGATCATCAGACTCAAGACGACGAACAAGTTCAGTGGAATCCTCAAGACGCCGTATACCTGAGCACGAACACCGTCGTCGACAACCTTGCCTTTGAGGTAGCCCATGGAGGGGAAGTAGAGACCGACGCAGGCCTCAAAGAGACAGAAGAGCCAGAACGTAACCTGTTCGCGTCGCGGGCCACTGCCGAGGGCGAAGAAGACGGCGTTGGCCGCGAACAAAACTGCGAATAGCAGGCGGGAGGGAGTGGAGACCATTGCGTTTAGACGCGGGTAGAGGAGAGAGGCGAGTAGGGTAGAAGCCATGAAAGCAGCGAAAATAATGCCGTAAGGGAGCGTGTCTGGAGACGAGGACGCAGCGACGAGGACGGGGCTCCAGAGTACGACGAAGAGGTACATGGAACCCTCGAACATGGTTGATGCAAGCCCGATGGTGAGAACGCGCTTGTCGGTCATCGCGGCCCAGAGGCTGGGCTTCTTGCCTTTCGAAGCCTCGGATGAGGAGGTCTGGCCCGCGGAGCCGTAGTTTTCGTCCTGTTCGAACAAGCGTTAGCATATCTATGTCGCAGGACTCGTGGCGAAGGTAATACCGTACCCATTGGCTTGCGATCACGCCGGCAGCAAGCACCAGCAATCCGATGCTCGCAAGGAAAGGCGACTTGCGGGTCCCCGTCACGGAGACGAGCCACTCGCTAGCGACTCCGCTTACAATGGCAACGATGCTGTTCACGGTACTCATAAGTCCAAAGGTACGTGAAAGGTCCAGACCCTTCTCGCCGAGTCGGCGGGCGTGGAAGTCGGTGACCATCCAGCTCTCGAAGACGCTGAACAGCAGACTCGTCCCTAGACCTCCGAGCACGCGACCGACAAAGAGCAAGGGTAGGCTCGGCATGGTGGTGAGCAGGCATGATAGAGCATAGGCGGAACAGAAGAAGAGGCAGCTCGCCTTGCGGCCGTGGCGATCAGCCAAGGAGCCGATGAAGTAGCCGGCAACAGCGCCCGAGACAAAGCCCGTGGTGAACAGGGTGGGAACGAGGTCCGGAGAGATGCCATGCTCGTTTTTGTAAAGCGAGTAGAGAAACGGGCCCTGTGGGCGGGCGTCAGTGAGATTGCCTGGGTTGCTGATGCTGAGGTCTTGGGAGCCTACCTGGAGCCAGTCGGATCCCATGACGAGGGCATAAACGACATAGAATGCCCATTGGGTGGCCTTTTGATTTCCACGATTTTCTTGCCGTTTTATGTCCTTTTTCTCGGACCGCTCGACGGGTTCATCTTTGGCCTGGCTGTTAGAGGCGAAGAGGATGCCACAGGCCAGGAGCAGGCCGGCGAGGTTGAGCTGATAGATGTCCAACATTGCGCAGTTCAATCCCACCAATTACTTGATACGGTACGACGAGAGACATAGACGAAGTTGTCGATTGCAGACGCGCCTGAGATGGAAATAAGGAACGAATGTAAAGAAATGCCAAAGCTCTAGGTGTCCTTCTCCCGGGCCCCGGCCAATTTTCCGGGGTCAAGCTGGAGCATGGTGTGTTTCGGGCGCACTCCTGAGGAGGCCCTCATAACCCGGAACACAGGTTCAGAGCGTGCTGATTGATCGCAAAGCTTGGACGAACACGTGCACCTTAATTGATTTCCATGTGTGAGTTCTTTGGGCCAAGAGGCATGGAGAAATTCCCAGTTGGCGTGGTAAGAGATTCCACGTTGGCTATGTAGACACTGATGTACCTACCTAGGTACTATTAGGTGGCTATCTTACCCTTAATGTCTATTGTGTCGGGGCCTATTAGGGTGTTTGTGTAGGACTACGGATACCTGTGTATAACGGTACATACTACACAGCCCTGCTACACTGTAGGCTCTAAGGAAACACTAACAATGTGACGAAGCTGTCTCTGCTCCTCAGCACTCATGGACGTTCATGATGCTGCAAAGATCCGGCCCAAAATTACGGGCTGCGAACATACGTGCGCGGCACAACATGACCAGCCTGCAGTGATCGACGAAGATACTTCGCTCTTGGGAAAATTTCAGGTCACCAGGTCAGTGATCGTCAGAGTATAGTAGTATAGTGCTACCTCGTCCTGCCACGCCCAATGGAGTCGACGCGGGGTTGAACAGTGCATCAGAGTTTCCTTCTGAGTTTCCGGAAGCTCTCTGCTCCCAGTACCTTCTCTCGGGCGATCTTTTTAGCTTTGGTTGATTTCAAAGAAAAGCAGGCCATGTTGAAATATCCAAGCCGCCTCACCAGTCCCGTGTAGTCGCTCCTGTCGCCGAGTCTCATTTCGTCTGGAGTCGCCTTCGTCAGAGATCGCGCCATGAAGCATCTTCTCCCACTATGCCTTATTTCACTCATAATAAAAGCTTCATGCCAGCCCTTTGACCCCCTTAGGTTCGTAGATCCCCTCATCGGCTCTCAACGCGGCGGTAACGTCTTTGCTGGTGCGACCCTCCCATACGGCCTCGCCAAAGCCGTAGCTGACGTTGACGGCGAAAAAACCGGAGGCTTCGCAACCGATGGCAGCAACATCACCGGCTTTAGCATCGTCCACGACAGCGGTACCGGCGGCAATCCCAGCTTGGGCAACTTCCCGCTGTTCCCGCAGGTCTGCCCCGGCGACGAGCTCAACAACTGCCGCTTCCGGATCGGCGACCGCGCCATTAGGTACGATGTTGAGAAGACCATTGCCGAGCCGGGCTACTTCGCCGTGGAGCTGTCTTCCGGGGTAAAGGCGGATATGGCGGTCTCGGAGCATGCGGCTCTGCTAAGATTCAAGTTCCCAAGTGGGAACGAACATCCCCTTGTCATGCTGGACCTGACGGACCTTTGGGCCAGTAGGCAGAATGCATCCCTGAGGGTTGACACTCCGACGGGGCGGATGACGGGGAATGGGACGTTCCTCCCCAGCTTTGGCGCCGGGTCGTATGTGCTTTACTACTGCGTCGACTTCTTTGGGGCCAATGTGTTTGATACGGGCGTTTGGGTTAACAACCGCGCCGGGAACGAGCCGAAAGAGCTTTTCATCACGAGAGGCTTCAATCTGTTCTATCTGGAGGGAGGGGGGTTCGTTCGATTCAAGGAACTGGTCGACAACACCGTCACCGCCAGAATGGGTGTCTCGTTCAAGAGCAGCGCCCAGGCATGCTCGAATGCGGAAAAAGAGATCCCAGATCCGGTACGCAATTTCGACTCGCTCGTCAGCGCGGCCAAGGATGCATGGAGGCACAAGTTGAGCCCCGTATCTGTCAATCCAGGTGGTGCGACTGAGGATCTGCAAAAGAGTTTCTGGAGCGGGCTGTATCGTAATATGATATCGCCTCAGAATTACACCGGCGAGAATCCATTTTGGGATAGCGGCGTCCCTTATTTTGATTCCTACTACTGGTAAGCAGCTCAGCTTCTCTTCAATTTTCGGCTCTGACGATAATATAGTATGTGGGATAGTTTCCGTGCGCAGCATCCCTTACTAACCGTCATCGACCCGGCGGCCCAGTCGCAGATGGTGAACTCTCTCCTCGACATCTATAAGCACGAAGGCTGGCTCCCAGACTGCCGTATGTCCCTCTGCAAGGGCTGGACACAGGGCGGCTCGAATGCCGACGTGGTCCTGGTTGACGCTTTCGTCAAGAACTTGACCTCGATAGACTGGAAGCTGGCCCTCGAGGCAATCAAAAAGAATGCCGAGGACGAACCGTTAGAGTGGTCATACGAGGGCCGTGGCGGGCTGGCCAGCTGGAAGAAACTTGGCTATATCCCCTACCTTGACTTCGACCCCATCGGCTTCGGGACGAACTCCAGGAGCGTCTCGAGGACTTTGGAGTACTCTTACAACGACTACTGCCTGGCGACGCTGGCGAAGGGGTTAGGTGACAAAGAGCTCCACGACAAGTACATGACGAGCAGTATGAACTGGCAGAACTTATGGAAATCGGACCAAAAGTCTCTAATCAACATGACCGATACCAAATTCACTGGTTTCTTCCAGCCGAAATACATGAATGGGACTTGGGGCTATCAGGACCCAATAGCTTGCTCGACCTTGGCCGGATTTTGTTCTTTGACGACAAACCCGAGCGAGACTTTTGAGGCGAGCATCTGGCAGTACCAATTGTAAGCTGTCTGGGGGAAAGTTTCTTGGGGCCCAGCTTACTTCGTGGTAGCATCGTTCCTCACGCAGCGTCAACCCTCATCGACCTCATGGGCGGGGACGACGCTTTCGTCCGCCGACTGAACTACTTCCATGCGTCACCCCTCGCGGATATCTCCAACGAACCCGTATTCCTGACCGTGTATCTCTACCATTACGCCGGTCGTCCAGGCCTCTCGGCACAACGTATTCACCAGTACATCCCTTCGGCCTTCAACTCCACCCGCGGAGGCCTGCCTGGTAACGACGACTCAGGTGCCATGGGGGCCTTCCTTGCTTTCTCTACCATGGGCCTATTCCCCGTCGCAGGACAGGACGTGTACCTCGTCACGCCGCCCTTCTTCGAGGAGGTCAGCTTCAAGAGCCCAACCACAGGAAAGACAGCCACGGTCAAAGCGGTGGGGTTTGACGCTGAGTACAGGAACGTTTTCGTGCAGAGCGCCAGCGTGGACGGCCAGCCTTGGAACAACAGCTGGATCGGCCACGATTTCTTCAGTCGGGGGAAGACGTTGGTCTTGACTCTGGGTGACGTGGAGTCAGACTGGGGAAAGCGTCAAGAGACTAGACCGCCGAGTTACGTGGCCGGATCCAAATCTTGACATTGATACTACTGTTGCTTCTCCCCCTCGACGCGATTCTTCTTTGTGCGGTATCATTTAATGATACAGGTCGTCCTCACCAGCTCTCAGCGCCGTTGGCCTTTACCCCTCCCCCACCCCCCCCCCCCATATGAGATTAGTAATGACGACTATCCTCTTTGAGACATCAAAACCTGCCGTTGGCTCTTTGATTTTCTGTTAGACCGTAACTGAATCCATGACCGCTCCAAGCGGGCTCCGTCCAGGAGTCGTTTTCCCTGACACCAAAATCGCCTCGTCCATTCACCAACCCAAGTCCCAACCCAAATGCTACCCAAGCTCACCGTAGAATAACCAAATCGTCATCGTCATCTTCAAAAGAAACCGTCTGCGGCAGGTCCATCCCCAAACTCTCCCTTCCAGCTTCCCGAATGCCTTTCTCCGTCACGAATCGCGTCTTCTTCCTCACAGGTGGCTTATCGTTGCTCAACTTCTCTCCCTCCTTCATCTTGGCCAGCTTATCCTTGAGGTTTCCACCCCAACCAAAGCCACTCTTCGCGCCACTTGTCCCCGATGTTGGGGCGCCGACCGAAGAGCTGGACTGTGCGCTTTGTGGCCTTTTGCGTTTGACGGGGCTCAGGTGGATGGCCAGTTCCTTATTCCTAGGAGCCATCAAGCCTAAAGCCGTGGTGCCAAGCCGCTGAGAATCGGGAGCGCTGGACGACGCACCCGAGGCCTGGGGGGCGGAGGAAGATGCGCCAGGAATGGCTCTTTGTTCGTTCTGCTTCATGTACTCCCTCCCGGCGCCGGTGCCGATCTTGCTGAGGCGCTGCATGATTCCCCGTTCCCGCTCCTGATGAAGCATTCGCTTCTTTAGCCCTTCCTCCTTTTCCCTCCGGTCTGCGAGTGCCTGGGCTCCGTCGATCAACTGTGCCGAGCTCATTGATTTCGTCGCGAACCAGTGGGTGTGCGTCTCTTTGTCGTATTTGCCCTTCTTTTCGCGTGCCACAATATCATCCGGGTTTCGAACATCGTGAGAGTTCATCTTGTACCTCTTCCCAATGCCACCGAAGTCCATGGAGTTGACCTCCATACGGGTCGCTCTTTGCTTGGTAATGGCCTCGTTGGTGTGAAACTCGCAAAATTCGGTGCGTTTCTTGTTGACCCAGCTGTTACAATACCCTCCGTCCTTCTTGATCGACTTGCAGAAACCCAGGTCCCTGGCCTTTCCGACTTCAATAATCGTATCGGCGTCAGAGTTGATGACCAAACTAAATCGCCCTGTAGCTTCTCGGCCGACTGGCGGCGGCATGATGGTCGGGTTCAAAATGGCCAGCACCGTGCCTTCTGTTACTTTCCAGAACCGAGTGAATCCCGAATTAAAGAGAAACAATTCCAGGTCCCATTTCAGATCGCACAAGGTGATCACCATGTACTTTCCTCTGTCCGCCTGTTTCGCCCCGTTCTGGTCTGGTCGAGGCTTGTGAGAGCGTGGTTCAGACTTCTTGGCCACAATGGCAAATACGACTACATCTTGTTCAATATCAGGAAGTTGAAAGTCGGGAGCCTTCACTTTCCGCAAGAGGTCCGGTAACTTGAAAATTTTCTTCCCGGAAAGGTGCCTGGTGAGGACCTGGTGTGGAAGGATGCGCTGGGAGAGGTGAAAGCTTGAGTATGGCTCGAACGCCGATGCTTCTGCCTCTGGCACATCAGCGGGAGCCACTTTTTTCGGCTTCTTCTCAGCTAACGTCCATTCTGGTGGTGGCTCGTAGAGGCCTTGAGTGTCGTTTTCGTCTTTCGGTGGCGGAGCGGGCAGTGCAAGCAGTGCATTGGGGTTTCTCTGCTCATCGTCGTTCCTGAACCGATTTCCGAGGATTTCTTCTCGCGAAAATTGCGGTGGCAAGTCGGCTTGTTCTGGAAGATCGACTGCTTTAGACTTGTACTCATCAATTTCTTTCTCTCCAATCTCGAAAGCACTTGATCGAACTCTTTGCACCCTGTCTCTTAGTTCTTGTCGGTCCGTTTCTGTCGTCCTGGCTGCAGCCAATCTCTCGTTGAAGCTCAACGGTCGAGGGGCTTGGGCCGTGGGCTGAGGTCCAGGTGTTCTTGATCTCTGCAGATAGCCGCCAAATTGTTGCTGTCCATCCTGGGAATCTGGATTCCTGCGCAGCACACTCGGGGCTCTTTTCAGGGAGATGTCCTTCGCTTTCCTCCCTTTATCGATCCCAAGAAGAATGCGGCTTGGAGACGTTTGTGGTTGCGCAGGCTGCACCCTCCTGACGGGCGACACAGGCACCTCGACCGCAAGCTGGGGCTCCGGCCGTGTAGCTGCTCGACTCACGCCTAATCCCAGGCTTCTGGATATTGGTCTTGCTTGTTGTGGTGGCGGCGTTCGACGCCGAGGTGACAGGGCTCCTGCTGTCTTTTCCTTTGCGCTCTGCAGCCTTTTCAGCTTCAACCTCGCTTGGATCTCTTGCAGCTTGAGCTGCAGTGTCTCTTCGTCCTCCTCCTCCTCTTGATCCATCTCATCTAGCATGGCCGCCGACCGGGAAGATAGGGCGGACATAGACCGTCCCCTCTTGAGTGGCGAGGGAGAGGGGGATACCCGGTTATTCAGACGTCTTAGGCGCTCGCGACCGCCTGGTGTGCTGATGAGGGCTTCGTGGGGGGATCGTGGCGGCCATTGGGGCTCTTCGGATGGGGCAGCTGCAACTATGTTATTGTACTGTTATACAAGAGTTATTGGAGCCGACGAACCTGGCGGCATGTTGCCCGGTGATCACAAGAATGCGGTGGATGTCGTCTTCATGCCCTACCTGGGACGGGGACTTGATGGAGCTTCAGCGCCACAGGGCCCATGACCCGCCGGCCGACGTGCTCAGCTTCGTGTCGGGCGCGGGACTTGGGTGATTGGGTCTGTGCTAGGTAGGTAATAGCAAACAACCAGTCGCATGTCCTGGACAAAGGACAGGAGGGCCAGAGTAAGGAATCGGGGGCGGCGGTCAAAGGGGCAATGTCGGGATTCGGGCTGCCCGCACGACCAAAATGATGTTTACGGGCTGCCTATGCAGATGGTTGTACAGATGCTTCAGTAGGAATGCCTCAATCGTTATCAACTGTCGCATGCGCACTCGTCATCACGATAAGCCTGGGCAAACTACCTTACCTCTCAGGGCCCTCAGGTAGGTAGGTACCTCAGAAGAGGAGTTTGACGTGGAGTGGTGTCAGATTTTGAGGCGCTGCCATTGGCTGTCGTCGCGATAAGCCCTGCCAGGCGCGTTCCCACTTTAAATTGAACTCGTCGCGTCGCGTCTTGAGCGCAGGGTTCAGTGTACGTAACTTGCGACCAGAGTGTCTACCTTCGTCTTACGTTCCGGGACATTCTCATGCTGAACAACGCACACGCTCGCTACTTACTACCTAGCTGTCTGCTTTCCGACCCCCAACACCTGCCCTCGATCCAGCCTTAGTTCTTTTTGGAGTGCATCTTTCCTGGCCTTGTCCTGTATCTATCCCAACGCAGTCCTTACAGCCGTCTACATCACCAGTCATGGCCAGGACAAGGTCCACGAAGTCCGCACCCGCGGCAAAATCTGACACGACCAAAGCTCCTTTGGCGGCGACATACACGTTGCCTGAAGAGTCGTCGAGTGCTCCGAAGCTGCTCATCACACCCAACAAGGCGACCAAGGAAGCCCGCATTGTGTGCCTACTCAATCCCCGCTACTCGAAGCCTACTCGCTACCTCCTCTGCCCGGAGACGGGCATTTATGAATTCACCAAGGTTGCGGCCCCCAAGACTACCCCGAGAAGTTGGATGATAGAGACAGCGGGTGTGTTGGAGGAATCTACCGGGAAGAACAGCCTGAAGGCCCATGCTGAGGTCACGAATGGGGCCGACCTTTTTGTCGCAACGCCAATCGATCCGCTCTTCCTCATTCTTCCTGGCCTCTTCGGCCCAGCGAACGCGAAATCGGCCGAGACGAAGCGTCTGTTCTTATCCAGCGATGATCACCTCGACGCCGTATCCTCGTCCTCCTCCCACATGGCTGAGACTTTACGATGCCCAAAGACCCGAGCACTCATCGAATCAAGGATGGAAGCCGTTTGCGATACCGTTGACGCTGGCAACGAGAAGATGTACCGATTGAGCGAGAAGAAGCTCATGCAGGAGATCATGTCAAAAGCCAAGTCTATGAGTTCCAGGAGTCTCCCGGCTAGCATGGAGGAAAAGTTTGTCAAGAAGGCTTTGGAGGCACCCATTCAAGCCCAAAAATCACAGGCTGTCGTTTCCGAGGCCGGCCCCGTTTCCGAGAGTGCGGCAGGCGAGCCAAACGCGACGCCGAAAAACGAACAAACCGAGTCCGAGCCATTGACCAACGACAGCAAGCAACCCAATGCTACAACTACCGCTACTATTCTCAGTGGAGAAGTCATCGAAGAGACCGTAACCAGCGCCATACAAGCATCAGATGAGGTGACCGGTCTCCAAAGGCTGAAGGTCGCACTCAGCTTCATTTGTTCGAGCTACGTCGCACCGGGCATGGCGGCAGTTCTGAAACGGCATTTGGCCGACAAAGAGACGGCCAGCGTCGACTTCACGCCCCTCGACGACTATCTGACACGACTTGCGAAGCTCCGGGCTGAAGCTGCCTCGTCCAGATCCATGGCTGACTACTCGAGGAAGCGAATGCTTGATGAGGAAGAGGAGGAGGCGCGTGCTGAAAAGAAGAGGAAAATGGAAGAGGAAAAGAAGAGAAAGGCAAACCAGAGCCGTGGAGTCAAGGCTCTGGAGAAAGTCAACACCAAGGGCATGAAGAAGATGAGCGATTTCTTCAAGAAGAAATAGGCTAGCCTTCGGTCGACTGGCGTAATGCATTTTGGGGGGTATCGGTACTTATGCACAAACAAAAAGTCTCGTCCAGCTACTCTGTACCTCTAGCTCGTCCTCGATATCCACCACGAACACTCGACACGCCCCTACCGATCCTCGATGTGCTGGTCGAATAGCTATGACCACGAGTGGACGCCGTGCTGGTACCCCGAACACGTCCACGAGAGATTCCTCGGCTGCGGGGCGCACTGCTGACAGCCGCCTGCCGCTGTCGTTCTTCCTCTTCCTCTTCGCGCTTCCGACGAGCAGCCTCGCGTCGTCTCTCCTCTTCAGCCGCCCTCCTCTCAGCTTGTTGTTGCTTCTGGAGAGCCTCCGCCTCAATCTCTACCAAGTCCTGGCTTGCGCCGCGCCAATTGGGATTGAGGATTAGTCGCTGGTTGTGCTCGGTTTGAGAAAGGATGCGGGTCCAGGTATTGAGAAGGGCTGAAGCATTCGAGACGGTGCCGGAGACGGTCTGCGTGCGTAAAGTTAGCGAAGAGCTAGAGCACGTTAACCCGCAGCAATGCCTACATTCATGTTGCCCTTGGCCTTGTCGAGGGTGTTAATGATGCCTTCAATAGCAGCGTTGATGTTGCGCACACCCTCCAGCTCTTTTCGCAGCGAGGCCTCTCTATCGAAGGTGCTGTTCTGATTTGCAGGCGTCTTAGGCGTCTTCGGAGTGGCTGGTGTCCGAGGCGTCTTGGGTCGGTCAGACAAGGGGGCGCCGTGGCCCCCGGGCCCGGACGACGCCCACATATCCTCGGTCAAAGAATCGTCCATGGGGTCGGCCATGATGTGGGATGCGAACACGGATGCAGTTGTGGTTGCGTCTGCCGATGGAGCTGGTCGGGGTTGGCCGCGGCTGCAGGGTCCGGTAATGCGCCGCGGTCAGGGAGGTCTGCACACTGGGTTTTATTTCTGGTGTTGTACCGTGGGCGGCGATGTGATCCGTCTATGTCTGAGATGGAACCGCGGCGGGCGGGTGGACGACTGTGACGTTGTTTGTTGATAGACTGAGGCTTCGGGATTGGAGTAGTAATACCGGGCCACTTGGAGTGAAGTGTGGTATGCGGGAGGGGCATCGAGACCCCTGCAACCATTAGCGTTGCTCGCTGGGCTGCACCTCTGGCGCACCTACCGGTACGCGAAAATTCGCGTTTCTGCCCAGGAGGTGACGCGTCTCCACTTCTAATATGGGGTCTCGCTTAATTTGAATGGAAAATGAGCTGTCGGGCTCCCCCTCTTCCCTCGAGCCTCAGTGCCGCACTGCAAAACGGGGTGGCTGGGGCCCTCCAGCCTCCCACGTTTCTGGTGCCCGCGGTGTAGGTTTCCTCCTGCATCTCCAACTGCCGCCCCATGATCGCACCCATCCGCCCATTCCACACATCCACTTCTCACTCGTATCACCTGTAGCCAGAGCAACCAAGACAACGACGAACTCGCTCATTATTATCTCTATTGGGGTACCTAATAATTTCTAAATTCCTAAGTTTGTTTGAGTCGATTGTACTCCGATCACCTGGGTCCATCTAGAGTCCGAACCTGATCTCTCCCCCTTCCTCAGAATCCATTCTGTAATTCCAGCCTGGAATCAGCACGATTGCGCACATCGGCCACCCGGACAGGAGCTGCATGAGATATTAGGAAATTCAAAGGACTTCTGAAAAGGAAGTCGCGGCGCATTAGAACTCGAGTATCACGGCTGCCTGCCTGCCTTCCCCGATCCAAAATGGCGACCTTCGCAACATCGACACCTTCACCTCCCCCAACCATTCGAACACCACCTACCCCCAAACACGGCTGGAGCGATAACTGGGAGCCTTATTCCCCTCGCAAGTCGGCGCGTATTTCGTCTCGTCGAGCCGCAAACCGAACTCCCTCTCCTCGACCTTCGTCTCACCGCACTCCTCCCCGGACCACTCGCAAGTCCGTCGCACCTTCCACTTCTGCAACCATAATGTCGCCGACCGCAACCCCTCAGAAGAAGCGCCAGCCCGCCCAGGACTCTGTTCGCCGAGCCTCCGGATTTCTCACTGCCGAGAGTGCGTCTCAAGCTGCGTCATCGCTGGGCATCGACAAGATGGAGCATCAAACTGCCACCGCTGCTGCATCCACCGCTTCCGCATCCATCACGCGCCGATCGGGTATGCTCCCTACTCCAGCCAAGACACCTAAGAAGGCGCCCACCGAGAAGCAGACTGCGCACATCCGCGCCGTCGCGCGTAATCTTTTTCACGGCGACGAGGAGGCTCTCGCCAGTCCCAAGCGGAAGCGAGTTCCCAAGAAGTACTCAGGAAATTCCTTGGAGAGCTTTACCGCCGAAGAAGTTGAGGAGCCAATTCAGATATTTACCGACTCCCAAGACCGAATTCCCGAAGCTGATGCGAGCGTGGACAATCCATTCTACGGTGATAGCGTCACCGTCGAGCGGGAGCCTCCTCGGCGACGTAGCAAGCGCAAGGTTGCCATTCCCGGAGAGGCTTCGCAGGCTGTAGACGAGGCTCTTCAGCGCGAAGACGGCATGGTCTATGTTTTGTACGTTTTCCCTTCTCGCCCCAAGCACTCGAGAGTTTTGCTAACACCCGCCCCAGCCGAGGAAAGAAGATATTCCGCAAGTTCGCAGACCCTGCGGATGACGAGGAAGGCGAGGGTAGCTCTTCTGAGGCCCACATCAGAAGACCTCTCACCCGATCGTCTATCAAGCCTCGTCTGCTCTTCGCGGTCGCGCCAAAGGCCCCTGCCACCGGCTCGACCCTTGAAGATGAGGAGGCCGTCACCGACATTGAGGACCACCACGCGGAGGAGGAAGAAGAAGAAGAGGTTCCGCAGACCCCGGCAGAGGTTCAAGACGAGTGCCCGTCGACCCCGCAAGCGCCCAAGTTCGGCCCTGCCGCGACGCCGCCTGACACCAGACGCACCACCAGGTCCGGAATGAAGTCAGAAGAGGCGACCCCGATCAAGCGCAAGGGCCGGCAAACCCCATTTGACGACTGGCCACGTGTCAAGAGTCGCCACGAGAGCACATCCTCCAAGCGCGCGGGAGACACCCTCACTTCGTCTACTGCTAAGCGGAGCCGCACCTGAATTGTTTGATCATGACGACTTTGAGTATCATTCTTGGCATTCCGATCCAAGAGAAACCGGGGCTACCGCCTCGATCAGGATTATGGGGCATGGAAGCACAATTCTTTTGATAAGCTTTTGTGTACGGATAATGGTTATTCACATTCTGGGTTTGGGAACAAGCTGGGTGGTTGGTACTAGCGGTACATGTAACCTGAGTCCCTATTCACTATGGTATATGTCTTTGGACCATGGATACTAGGGACATTCTCGGGAGATGCAGTTGGTAGTCTGGCTTTGGCGTTAGTTAAGCCATGTGCGAAGGACTGATATGTGTGCCTGAGAGCGCAAGGCTCTCTGATTTGCAGATAGTAAAGAATGATTCCCATGGGCATACGTACGCAGGGCCGTGACTTGTGGCGTGAATGGGATGTTATCACAACGAACTGGTTTCTTCCCCCATCGCGAGGCTACTGTAACTAACTTAACTCTCTGTGGGTAGAGTGCGTGACCAGGTCAAGTAAGGTACCTACCCAAGCCAAGAGCGCAGCCACGTAGGTGATGTGTGTGGACCGCACCGACCTCATGATTCTAACGATGGTTGGCTAACGGCAGAATTCCCAGATTCATGGGCCCCTGTCGGGTTGAAAAGAGGAATTTTTGCCGAGCCCAGTTCATTAGATGGCTTGCGGCGTGCTCCAGCTCCGTCAATGACAGCCGACGTGGCAACCATGTGGTGAGAGACACGGATGGAGGTGAGGGCCCGACGTCGCCCGCCGTGTTGCTCCGAGAGCGGGCACCGGAGGCGCCCGTGTCCAACAAATATGTCGACATCTGCCCCACTATTGCAACCCCTCCATCCATCCCACCTACCCACACCTAACGTACTTTGCACGTCGAGTCTGCCTCCTCCAGCCAAACACTTAGGTAACTTACGACTCATCAAACATCGGCTCTGTTGCCTCAAGCGCTGGCATACCCGGCTTCTTTTGTCTCTAGAGTCTCCAGTGTTGTCATTGAAGTTTGTCATCGCAAGGGCTGTGCAAAGCTCTCAAAAGTCTTGTCTCGCGGTACGAATTCCCAACCCTCAAGTCACTCAACGACCACCGTTCTTCGTCGAGCTTCACGTCTTCGCACACCTCCTTCGTCAACCCATCAACGATCATCGAGCTAGAAGGCGCATCAGACACCGTAAAGATGCATATTCTCCTCACCAACGACGATGGCCCTCCGTCACCTCACTCCTCTCCCTATGTCCACTCTCTCATCCACTACCTCCAAAAAGCTGGCCACGTCGTCTCCGTATGTCTTCCGCACACCCAGCGTTCTTGGATCGGCAAGGCACACATGATCGGCCAGACCGTCAAGCCTCTCTACTACCGCCCGTCCGCTGAGGGTCTTCACGGCACCGAGGGCACGACCTCGACCCGGCCATCTACGACCGCCACCGCGGATGAGTGGATCCTTGTCGACGGCACCCCGGCGTCGTGCGTCCAGATCGGCCTGCACCACTTCTTCAAGGAGCGCGGGCCGATCGATCTCGTCGTTAGCGGACCGAACTACGGTCGCAACACCACGGCCGTTTTCGCGCTTAGCTCCGGCACGCTCGGAGGTGCTCTGGAGGCCGCGGTCTGCAAGCGCAAGGCCATCGCGCTGAGCTATGCTTTCTTCTCGCGCAATCATGACCCTGTCATCATCGAGGGTGCCGCGAGGCACTCGGTGCGCGTGGTGGAGAAGCTCTACGAGCAGTGGCCTGCAGGCGACGAGGTGGACCTGTACAGTGTCAACGTGCCGCTCGTGGAGGGCGTGGAGGGCCACAAGACTCTTTTCACGGGTGTGCTGCAGAACTACTGGCGTGAGGGCAGCTGCTTCCAGGAAATCGAGGGCGACGTGGGTGACGAGGACGAGGAGGAGGAGAGGATCCGCGAAGGTGACTTCGGGGAGGCGCTGGGCGGCGACGAGGCGCCTGCCGCGGAGAAGAAGGAGGCCGAGAAAGAGGCCGAGAAGAAGGCCGGAGGTCACAGGCACAAGCATTTCAAGTGGGCGCCCAAGTTCACTGACGTATATGCGAGTGTTGAGGAGGCGCCGCCCGGCAACGATGGCTGGGCGGTCAAGGAGGGCTATACGAGGTACGTGCCGTGTGCTTTACTGTGCAGACGACCAGATGCTGACGACTTACAGTGTGACGCCGCTGAAAGCCAACTTCTGGCATCCCGCCGAGCATCTGCATCAGAAGGAGTTGATTCTGTAAGTGAGCCCTTGGTCGCCAAGCACGATTGCAGACACACACGCACACATAGAGAGAGAGAGAAGGGAGATGGGTGAGCATAGAGCGCGTCTGAAATGTGACATGGCGAAGAAGCCGGGTAGGGTGTCAGGACATATCATGCAACAGAGGCGAAGAAAGGGGCAAAGACAGAGGGGCAAATCAGGAACCTAGAGGACGTCGGCTCAGCATGTACTCTACGCTCTCAATCCCTTTCCAGGCAATAGACGAGGCCATTTTCTTACGTCTTTCCTCTGTAGTGAAAACCCTCAAGATCGAGAGGTCATGCCTGCATCCGCGACTGAGCTTCCGGTCAGAAGTGCTACTGTTGCGGCAACGGCCCAGCCAAGCAATCCGAGCTTCCACGCCATTGTCAACTACGAAGACCCGTACGTTCAGCCTCTGATTGTCGAAGCCATGGAACGGTTGTTCCCGGGCAAATACGCCCTGCTCCCAACACCGCAAGCCACCGATCCCGACCGGCCGGTTACCCTCGCGGCCTCACTCCCGTCGCCAGAAGCCAAGATCTTGCATATCGCGCCTTACGAGTCTCTCGACTTCGATTTCGTCTCGGAGCACTCATCGACAGCTCTTATCAACAGCTACGTCATCCGAAAGGCCCTCATCCGGAAGCACTACCTTTCCGCGACGGTCGACCACTGGATCGCCAAGCATCCCGAATCCGCTCTCAAAACGCACGTCCGCCGCGGTGAGCACTTCGAGGTTGACTATGCTGAGTTCCTCGACGACGCCCTTGTGGAGGCTTTTGACCTGCGCGAGAGCATGGACCGCAACGAAGAAGTAGCGGAGTCCAGCGACAGGCAATGGTGGATCCTGAAGCCGGGTATGAGCGACCGCGGGCAGGGCATTAGACTGTTCAGTACGATGGACGAGCTGCAGGGAATTTTCGACGAGTGGGAGGAGGAGAGGCCGGATAGCGACGATGAGGGAGAGGAGGAAGAGGGGACGGAGGGAGGTGGCGGCGACTACATCACGGCATCGCACTTGCGACATTTCGTCGTCCAACCGTACATCCACCCGCCTCTCCTCCTGCCGGGCGATGCGCGTAAATTCCACATCCGTACCTATGTCGCGTGCGTCGGCAGCCTCGACGTGTACGTCTACAAGCCGATGCTGGCACTCTTCGCGGGCAAGCCCTACCGCGCGCCCTGGGACGACGCCGACCTGGACGGACACCTGACCAACACGTGTCTCCAGGGCGGCCAGTCCGCCCTGCCGCCGGTGAAGCAGTTCTGGGACCTCGTCGCGTCTCAGGGCCTGCCCGAAGAAAAGGCATCGCGCATCTTCGAGCAGATCTGCGAGGTTACGGGGGACGTGTTCGAGGCGGCTGCGCGGGAGATGACGATCCACTTCCAGCCCCTGGGCAACGCCTTTGAGGTGTTTGGGCTGGACTTCTTGGTCGACGCCGACGCGAGGCCGTGGCTCCTGGAGGTCAACTCGTTCCCCGACTTCAAGCAGACGGGCGGAGACCTGAAGGACATTGTGGCCGGTTTCTGGCAGGAAACGCTGAAGAGGGCCGTCGGTGGGTTCTTTGGCGTCGAGGCGCAGGGCAGCGAGAGCAAGGGCGAAATGGTTCACGTCAGGCAGATTGACCTTGGGAGACGGTGAAACCCACGAAGAGACGGTCCGGCTTGGACAGTTGGGCGTTCTTCGGCTTGGCTCTAGGAACACAGCAAACACGGACGGTTACAGGTGTCAATGGGAGGCACAAGGATTAGGGGGAAAAGAAAAGGGGAGATGAAGGGAGAGCATAGGCGTTAGAATATAGACACTGAACGAACTGAGGAAGCTTTTTGGAAACCTGTCGTGATGTTTCAACAGACTAGATACAACCACCGGTTACAGCAGCAGCAGCTTGGCGGGCAAGGCACTCGATAAATCCGCCAAAAACGCCCTCGTCAACTCTCCCATCTGGAGTACCAAGAAAGAAAGGAAGGTCTTGTGATGTTGCGTTGCCAAGATTCACGATCTCCTGCCAAGCAAACGGGAACTAAAACTCATCCGGGACTAGATCAAATGCTAAGTATTTGCCAAGAAGGGGTGCAGGTTCAAAGGGCCGAATGTGGCGATCACTTTATTTCGGGGCGATGAACAAAATGTTCAAGACATGTTCACTTTGGCAAGGTGCCTACCATGATACCTGATGGCATAGAGTCGCGAGGCGAGGGCGGGATGCCTTGATGTCTGGTCCCACCCGAGGTTGCGTTACCTAGTAGGTAAAGCACCACTACACCAAAGGCAGCCAATAGTCTTTGGAGAGGCTGCATACCGCACGTGGTTGGTTGAAACGACCCCGCGAGGTGCACAGTCCCGGATGTAAACGGAGAGAGCGACGGCAGCAGTTGGGTTGCCTCTTTCACTGCGTCTCTACGTCTCCGGTTCTGTGTGACGAGTAGACGTCCACGGGTTCCATGTCGTCTTGTCAGGCGGCGTGGAATTACCACACCATCAAGGAAACTGATGAAGCTACTGCGACATAACGCAGATGCGTGCCGCGAGGGGCTTGCCACCGCCCGATGTTTCTCATCCGTGGTGCCGCGAAGAGAGTTTCGCTGCTAGCTGCTCAGCCTCAATCGAGGTGCGTCGATGACGGTGCGCAAGCCGGTTGGTCAGTCATGGTGGTCCAGGCCAGTGACATCGCTGAGCAAGGTAGGTACACAGTAGTCATAACATGGAAGAGGGGTCGACTTCTGCTCTTCAGCGACAACCGGGGCCCGATGCTATTGGCGAAACTTGACAGGCAAGAAGTTTCCCGGCCGCCCAGCTAAGGAACCGGCTGGGGTTGTTCGTGAGTCAAGAGGCAGGCCGAAAGACCAGCAAGAGGTTGGGACGAAGATGCAATACCTCTCGCGTTCAAGCTGGAGCGGGCCGGAGTTAGGTACGGATTCTGGGGACGGCATAGAGAGGACCTGGGCCGAGTGGTGAACGGTGCATGACGGCAGAGGTGAGGTAATGTGGGTGGTGTTTCGTCGGCTCTCGGATGCTGGGACGCCGGACCAGCCGTGAGAACGGGGATTTCGGAACGGAGGCTTTGCATCTAGCGACGAGGAAGACGTGCGCTGAACTTTCGACGGCACTTCGCTAGGCATGATTTGGGGGGAAGCTTGTTTCTGGTCACCTCGTCTGGTCCAGCGGCCGGCCGGTGGTGTGCTCCTGTCGCAGGGAAGACGAGGAATGACAGGCATACGGCTCTGGCTCTTGGTTCGGATATCCCGCGCCCCAGGGGTGGACGTCGTCTCCAAGGATCCGAAGCATTCCAAGAACCCCGTAGAATTTTGGAAAACGCCCGGAATCTTGCCTCGACAATACGGGAAGCCAAAGACCCATGCTTAGCGAGGGAGAAGATGCTCATTGTAGAACCGGGGCATCCAACGCGGCAACCGTGACCGGGGGGATGATCCGTCGACCAGAAGGCCAGCTTGGCCAGCAAGGAGAAAGAGTCAGACACACAACCTAAGATGTCAAGCAGGTTTGTTGGTGGCTGGTGGAGAACGTGAAGGCCCAGAATCTCACACTTTTATTACCTAGTACATAGTGTAGTACACAACCTACATAGTAGATGGCTGAAGTAGGTACGTACTTACACTACCACCTGCCTACATAGCGTAGTACCTACCTAAGTCGTGGGTACTGTTGGTAAATGGAAGATATGAGAGACGGTGTGGAAGAAGCTTGACGTCTAATTCGGCAAGGGGCCCGATATGGCTGGCGTCGTTGTGTTCTTTCATGTCGGTAAGGGAAGTGACTAGTGGACCCGCCATTCCGGAGCCAGGAGGCGCCAAAACAAACGAGCGGAGCGGCAGATTGCGCTGGGGAACAGACCGGGAGGGACAGAGGTTGAAAAGGAGACGAGCCGGGGGGGTGGGCGCGGCATGAATCCAATTCAAAATCCGAAGAAAAAAAACAAACCGAATTTTTCTGGAGGAAGTGGAAATTTGAGAAGCAATGGACGTTGGCGTCGTCTTACACTAGGTACCTAATTGTCACGGACATGGCCACCATCGTAATTTGACGGCTGTGGCTTGGCAGTCACTGATGCCAAGCACGCTCGTCTCATTGTCCATGGTCCTTTGTCTCCAGATGCTCGATGCCCAGCCATGCCATTCGATGATTTTGGGGTTGCTGGCCGTACTCTAATAAGAGCAGCGAGAGTAGGATACGGGGTACGCAATGTGCTGACGTGATGGTCGACGTGATGCTGCCACCACCACTATTACCACCACCCACTTCCCGGACTCGTCTCTCAGCATTGTCTTTCTCTGGACGGTGACTACGGTCCACAGCCATTCCTCCCTGGGCGTCATCATGCAAGGACTGCTGCTGAACTCTCTTTTCTCTCACTTGCTCTGTCCCCTCAGCTCTGTTCCTTCCGTGTCGTGGTGTAGTGTACTCCAGGCCAAAACGAGTGGAAGTGTCCAAGCACACAGCATTACGGTAAGCCAACAAGATAAGGTAAGGACCTCCCATGCAAGGCCGAACGCAATTCCGGAGCCCCATCGGTTGGCATGAAGAATGTCTTGGCGTTTGGCATCCGGTGCTCTTGCCCCGCCGTTGAACTTTGTCCACCCGTAAGCCAAACCGCCCGGCTGAGGAGGAGGAGGATGCGGTGGACCGGTGGTGGTGGTGCCAGCCGGAGCACTTTTGCATCGGCCCGTCGGCTCTTACCTGCCACTCTGGGAAGGCTACCACGCGCATCGACGAGACCATTGGCAAATACTGCTCCCCTCGGCAAGTTTTGGAGCTCGATATTTGCATAGTACATGTCGATCGGAATTGCGACATGGCATCTCATCTCGTGCATGTCGCCGTTCATGGGACGCAGACGGTCTGAACATCATACCCTCCTTCCCACTTTGGCAGGGCTTGTCCTTGCTGCCAACCTGCTCGAGACTCGCTCAAAGGCAGGACAGAGGGCAAGGCAAAATCGTCCAGACATGATACAACTAGGTGTCTGGGTTGGGAGCGCGTACTGGCCAGCTGGTGCGCCTGTCGAGAACGCCTGCTTCAAGGCTGCATGGGACAGCCTGGGAGCAGCAGCCAAGATGAGATAAAGCGCGCGCGACGTTACCGTACTAAGTACCGTAGGTGCGGAAGGGAGCCGGCAGGCAGTGGAATTCTGAAAGCTTGTCCTCTGGGGAGGGTGTTCTGCCCGTCGATCTGGACCGGTCGCCTCACCACTGCAAACCGGCGATGGGTCACTCGCACTGTAGGCGCTTGCAATTGGAATTGGAAGATTGCCCGGTCGAGGTTTTGGACTTCCAAGGGAAAACAAGAAGAGAAATGCGATTTCGGATCGCGATCCGAGGTCCTGGCGGACAGTCGGCTCCCCTTACTAGTCGATCTCTCACCCTAGCCCACGAGCTATTGCTGTATCAAGTTGTGGACGCCGCGAGTCGCTGGGTGCTAAGCAGTATCAGCCAAGCCTTGCCAGCCCATTCCTTCGACAACCGACGTCCAAAGTAAACGGGCCCGGGTCAACGGGCGCCAGAGTCAACCTGGCGCTCAGCCTCGGGGATCGAGAGTCGTCGCTGCAGTTGAGAGGCGTGGAAGATGGCGGCCCAGAACATACATGCTCTGCATGTTTTGGATGCACGAGTTATCGTTACCACATTACCTATCATCACCTTGCAACCTTCAATAACGCGCGAGAGAGAAGAAACGGAGAAACATGTAATATGGAACTGTCAGTTCGAGGTGGTGCCGGCGGTGGGCTTCGTGTGGAGCACACAGGATTAGGTGTTTGATAAGAGTAACCAACTCATTACTAGGTACTGACTGGTGCTGCTTTATTTGTTGCGTACTCTAGACGGGACACTTGCGAGGACGAGTTTGCAGCAGGTTAGGAGCCATTCATGGTGAACAGCCTGCTAAGACTTGAGAATAAAGAAACTGCCGACCTGCAATGTTACTCAAAACACTGCCGTCTGGGCGCTTCGATGCTCTCTCTCGCCTCGCCTCAACTCACCGGTCAGCAGAGCGTGCACAAGCATCTCATGAGGTAAGATCCATTGTACCTCCCCCCCAACTTTAGGGGGGCCGATACCTGAGTTAAGTGAGGGAAAGGGAGCCAAGAGGCATGTAATACCCCCTCCCGCCCCAAGGAACCATCCCATCCAGGGGGGGGGGCCAGGGAACACTGAAGTGTGAATCAGGACACGCCCCACACGAGGGGGCCTGGAGAGGAGACGGGAAAAAAATTAAGAAGGCCTTGGGAGCGAGGGCGACACCAACAAGACGCGCTAAGTACCTACTTAGGTTAGATGAGTAGCGGGCAAGTACTTGGCCACCCGCCTCTCGGTGCTGCAGCAGGCCTGGGCCAGCGGTCGAGTACCTGGATCTACCCGGTTTGCCTCCTGACAAGCTACTGGGACCCCTCGAAAGCACGTCGGGCACGCTAAGCCCCAGGCAGGGTAGTAGCGCCCCGACGCCGGCCTCCCCCTGTAGGTCTCTCGCCTTCGACCAATGAGGTGTACTTCTTTGCACTGCCTCGTTCTTGGCACCACATGTGGGAGATCCAAACTCTCGAGACCGCCGTGCTGCTGTTGTTCGCTGGTGGCTCTCACTCCAGTCTCCAATGCCTACACACAAATTGCCATCCTTCTTTTCTGCTTGCTCTCAGTACCTTACCACGCTGCCAGGGTCTGAGGATGTGTTGCCGCCGAGCGAGTGGTGCCCTGTTGTTGCTGTGAATTGAAACGAGCTTCTTTCACCCAATACCTTCTCTCCCTTTCCTCTTCTCTCTTTTGCTCGCTTGGGTGCCGCCATGTAGAGAGGGAGAAGTGCGCGCCTACGACAACCTCGAACCAGCAACTGCACTCCCTCCACGGAGACTCTGCCTCCACCACGGCACGCGTATGCGACCACTTTGCTCTTCGTACTCGAAATCGACCCACGACGCGCTCCTGCGCAAGTCAGTCGCCATCTAATATATCCTCTCGACCACGCCAACCGCGGGCGTTACTGTCTTATATCGTCGCTCTTTTTCGCCGCCCGGCTGCCTCCTTTGCTTCCCGCAGCACAGCCCGCGCTCGCCTGTTCGACGAACCGCTCCGGCGGCCTCTATCTGCCTCGCCCGCCCCGACACGACGCAGCACAAAGCCAGCTGTGTCAATTTGACCCGGAATCATGGACCCCAAATCCGCCCCCGAAGAAGGCGCAGCGCCGCCACGCCGGAATAGAGCGTACGTCTATTTGATGGCGGCCTTCCTTTTGGTTGCCTTATAGCCAAGCCTGTGAAGCTAACCATCTTCTTTTACTATCAGTCCAACAATCACCATAGACACCACGGAAGCTGGTGTTACCCCGGTTGCTGCTCCAGATATGGCCCAGGATGCTCAGAAAGAGGTGTCAAACTCACCCATTTCACCCAACGATGATGCCGTCAGCCCGACTACCGTTCCCGAGGGCGCGAACGCGCCTTGGAGGGAACCCCAGGAAAAGCCTTTGAAACCGAAATTGCGCGCCGACACATCCTTCGAGGGCAAGGACAGCAGACCCCAAAGCCCCCACAATGTGTCGAGTCCCGTTGCGACTTTGAGAGGAAACGATCGCGCTTTCCTTGCAGTACCCAGCAATCTTCGGTCGCGCCAGAACTCTATCGACTCCGACGACATTTCTTCCCAGGGCGAGACCATCGCCGTGCTGAGCCAGTCCACCGAAAAGACGCTAAAAAACAACAGCCGCATTACAAACGACAAAATCATGAACGACGAAAACGCTTTGACCCCGGACAAGGGCAGCGAAGGGGACTTCAAGGCCGAAAACAACCCGTTCGCCTTTACACCTGGTCAATTGAATAAGCTGTTCAATCCCAAGAGTCTTTCCGCCTACTACGCTCTGGGAGGCCTGGCCGGTATCGAAAAGGGTCTGCGCAGCGATCGAAAGGCGGGTTTGAGCTTGGACGAAGTGCATCTCGACGGCTATGTTTCGTTTAGCGACGCTACAGGACATATCAGTACGTCAGGCGACTTCAAGGAGAGCAAAACCGAAGAGAGGCCCGTGCACCCCGAAGGTCACCACTCGGGACCTAAAGATGATGGTTTCGCCGATCGCAAGCGGATTTTCAAGGACAACAGAATCCCCGAAAAGAAGGGCAAGAGCTTGCTCGAGTTGATGTGGATTACTTACCAAGATAAGGTGCTTATGCTCCTTACCGCTGCCGCCGTTGTTTCACTCGCCATCGGAATCTACCAAACAGTCGGCCTGCCCCACGCACCCGGAGAGCCAAAAGTCGAGTACGTGACGACCTCAACCACCCCCCCTCACAAGAAATGATTTAATTAACGAATTTAATTGCCAGCTGGGTTGAGGGAGTCGCAATTGTGGCAGCAATTGCCATCGTCGTCGTTGTCGGATCTCTCAATGATTACAGCAAGGAGAGGCAGTTTGCGAAGTTGAACCAGAAAAAGAAGGATCGCGACGTCAAGGTCGTACGGTCGGGCAAAACTGTGGAGATTTCGGTCCACAACCTGCTGGCCGGAGATGTCGTTCACCTTGAGCCTGGCGACCTCGTCCCCGTTGACGGAGTTCTCATTGAGGGGTTCAACGTCAAGTGTGACGAGTCGCAGGCCACTGGAGAGTCGGATATCATCAAGAAGCGAAACGGCGACGAGGTCTTCGCTGCAATCCAGAACGGCGAGGATCCGAAGAAGCTTGATCCCTTCATCCAGTCTGGCGCCAGAATCATGGAGGGTGTTGGCACTTTCATGGTCACCTCGACCGGTATTCACTCATCCTATGGAAAGACTTTGATGGCGCTGGACGAGGACCCGGAGGTGACCCCCCTGCAATCGAAGCTCAACATCATTGCCGAGTACATTGCGAAATTGGGAGGTGCCGCTGGTCTTCTGCTCTTCATCGTCTTATTCATCGAGTTCTTGGTCAGGCTTCCCAAGCAGCCCGCGTCCGTCACTCCCGCCGAGAAGGGACAGGATTTCATCAACATCGTCATTACTGTCGTTACCATCATTGTCGTCGCCGTTCCAGAAGGACTTCCTCTTGCCGTCACTCTGGCTCTCTCTTTCGCAACCAGGCGCATGCTCAAGGACATGAACCTCGTCAGACATCTCAAGGCTTGTGAGGTCATGGGCAACGCCAACACTATTTGCTCGGACAAGACGGGAACCTTGACTCAGAACAAGATGCAGGTAGTTGCCGGCACTGTCGGCACCAGCCATCGGTTTGGTGGATCCCGGCCATCTGGCTCTGACGACGAGGCAGCCGAGAACTCCTTCGATGATTCTGCCGACATTTCGATCGCCGAGTTCGCCAAGATGCTTTGTGGCCCCGTCAAGGAAATTCTTGTCAAGTCAATCTCTCTGAACTCTACCGCTTTCGAAGGTGAGGTTGATGGTGAAAAGACCTACATTGGATCCAAAACCGAGACCGCCCTCCTCCTCCTGGCTCGCGATTTCCTTGGTATGGGACCTGTTTCCGAGGAGCGTGAGAACGCCAAGATACTGCAGCTCATTCCTTTCGACTCTGGCCGCAAATGCATGGGCATCGTCGTTCAGCTGCCCGATGGGCGCGCGAGACTTTACGTCAAGGGTGCCTCCGAAATTGTGCTCGCCAAGTGCACTCAGATCTTCCGCGATCCGTCTCAAGACGCTACTCTCGTTCAGATGACTGAGCCCAACTTCCAGACTGTCAACACCCTGATCAACGCCTACGCCTCTCGCTCCCTGCGCACCATCGGAATCGCCTACAAGGACTTGGAGAAGTGGCCGCCTCGCTCCGCTCGCCGTGTTGATGGCGACAAGAACGAAATCGACTTCGATGACCTTTTCCGCACCATGAACTTTATTGGAATGGTTGGTATTCAGGACCCCCTGCGTGAGGGTGTTCCTGAGGCTGTCAGGCTGTGCCAAAAGGCCGGCGTCGTCGTTCGCATGGTTACTGGTGACAACAAGCTCACTGCTGAGGCGATCGCCAAAGAGTGCGGCATTTTGCAGCCCAATGGTCTCGTCATGGAGGGCCCCGAATTTCGCAACCTCACCAAATCCGAACAAGAGGCTATCATCCCGCGCCTTTGCGTTCTGGCGCGCTCCAGTCCCGAAGACAAGCGCATTCTGGTCAAGCGTCTCAAGGCCAAGGGAGACATAGTTGCAGTTACTGGCGATGGTACGAACGATGCTCCTGCTCTGAAGACGGCCGATGTCGGTTTCTCGATGGGTATTGCCGGCACGGAAGTCGCCAAAGAGGCATCTTCCATTATTCTGATGGACGACAACTTCAACTCCATCGTCAAGGCCTTGAAGTGGGGCCGTGCTGTCAACGATGCCGTCAAGCGATTCCTCCAGTTCCAGCTTACCGTCAACATCACCGCTGTTATCCTTACTTTCGTCACAGCAGTCAGCAGTACGTCCGTTTTGACCGCTGTGCAGTTGCTTTGGGTCAATCTCATCATGGATACGCTCGCCGCTCTTGCTTTGGCTACCGATCCCCCCCAGGACAGTGTTTTGGACAGAAAGCCTGAGAGGCGCAATGCTTCCATCATCACCACTACCATGTGGAAGATGATTCTTGGACAGGCCGTGTACCAACTGGCAATCACCTTCATGCTCTTCTACGGCAAAGAGACTATTGTTCCCGGACCTGAATCGATCCCTGATGACCAGATTGCAACGATGGTCTTCAACACCTTCGTGTGGATGCAGATCTTCAACCAATGGAAGTAAGTAGGGCTCGTCGCCGACGCCATGTTTTGTTTTCTAACTCTTCGCAGCAACCGACGATTGGACAACCACTTCAATATTTTCGAAGGACTTACCAAAAATTACTTTTTCATCGCCATTAGCGCCATCATGGTTGGCGGGCAGGTCCTCATCGTCTTCGTCGGTGGGGCCGCCTTCCAGATCGCCCCCGAGGGTCAGAGTGGCATCCAGTGGGCCATGGCCATCATTCTGGGTTTCATCTCCATTCCGTTCGGTATCATTATCCGCCTAATCCCCGACGCTCTCATTGAGCGACTCGTCCCTGATTATCTGAAGAGACGTGCTAAGGACACCGTTCCTGGACTTACCGTCTCGGACGAGGAGCAATTTGAAATGTACCCCGCGCCGTTGTCGGACGTCCGAGACGAGCTGGCGTTCATCAAGCGCATGAAGGGAGGACGTCTGAATAACCTCAAGTTTGCGGTGCAACACCCGCGTGAAACTTTCGCGCGCTCGCGTAGCCCATCACACTCGCGAAGCAACTCTATTAAGACGCCGTCAACCCCCACGCGGGAAGACAGCTTCGGTTCGCTGGCTCAGACCCCCGACTCACGGAAGCGATCTCGTAGCTCACGCAGCCGATCCAATTCAGCCCTCGGTGCCCCAACCGTGATGGCGGGCATCGTGGCCGCTGGTATCGCGGCCAACTGGTCACCGGCGGATCGCAGACCTCGCCGGGACAGTGATGACGACGACAACAATAACATGCGGAGAGGAGTATCTCGCGAGAACTCCATCCAGGAAGAACGAGAGGAGCCTACGAAGGAGCAGGTAGGCGACGAAAAGAAGGGCGCGGAATGAGTAAAATAATTGCGCCGGCTGGGTTACATAAGGAATGCGGCGTTTTGTGAGCGAAAAATGACCCCCAATAAAGCCAGTGCGCTTAGCGTGTGTATTTGTACGAACATTACCTTCTCGTTGCGGTCATCCCGAGAGTTCTTATTTCTTGTTTGATAGAGATCGCAGTGGCACGATAGCCGAGAACATAACGAGGATCGAGAACACACTAATTGAAAATATCGTCTCGAGATGTTGCCTTCAATGATTCCGCGAATTCATGTGATGGACCTATCCCGTCAACCCACCTGGCGATCTTCACTCACCTCCTCGCTGGGAGCGTCGTAAACTCAGACGCGCCTGCTGTGTGATCAAGGTCTCGGCGCTTATGCCTACTGGCTGAGAGGTGAGGGGCAAGGCAGAGTCAAGGGGAGTGTTGGCGGCAGGCTGTGCGAGTGACCATCAACGATAGTAACCCCCTCACGGTCAGGCAGCCTCCAACATTTCAATGTGTATCTTAGTTTGTTATTTTGCATTAGTACGCGAGCTGTATCACTTGTTATCGGTCATCGCCCGACGCTGGCTGTGTTCTTGACTGACTGACTAGTGACATCTGCTCACAGTCTTTGAGTGAAGCTACACATAATAAACTTTGTCGTGCGTGCTACTTAGCGAGCTCGCGAACTCTCATGCAGGACGCGGCAGGTCTTCTACCCGTCACCGCTATGATCCGGTTTCGTTGCCTTCTTGTTAGTCAACATGTCTGTTGTTGTCCGCTTAGCTTGGCTGTTAAATCACAAAAACAGCCCATGGACACACATGATCGACAGTGGATGATGCTGAACGACACACTTTGGCACAAGCGACGGGCATTGCGCATTGGCAGGTCTGTGGCGCAAAAAAACAAGGTTCATATTCGATGAAGTTATCCAAATTATGACACTGGGGACGCAGAGAAAGTCGCTTCCGCTAGAGGGAGGGGAGGATGATAGTAGGTTTGTGGAAAATGCTGTTTCTCGAGGCAGAAATGACGAGTTGCTGACGGAGCGTATGCTACCTAACTCCCCGAGCATGGCCTGGTGCATGATGCGGCTTGTTTTTCCAGTTTGAGAACTAGTTGCCTAGATGATCACGAGAACTCCAAGCTGCCCTCTGCTAGAACCAAATTTGAAAGACAGAAGAAGAGGCTCAAGGCAACGTCGTTCCATAACTCACTCTGATAAACTAAGTTTCTACGGCAAAAAGGCAGCAACGCAGAGCAGGCGTCAGCGCACGGAGGAATCGTCTGACAGGATGATGGTGGGACCGCCGTGGCGGTGTCACAATCCGTTTCCCAACGGGATAGGATATCCGGCAACAGCAACAACGTAGGAAGATGCCGAGAACGACAAGTGCTGACGCCCTCTTCCAGTTTCGCAACTCCCAAGTCCCAAAATCCCGTTGTTTCGATCCCGAGAGCGCGGGAGCCTAGAGCCGTGTCCCCGTCGTCGATGGTAGCCTACCTAGTGCGGCAACGCTAGGCAGACGATGAGCTGTTTCTTACTCCGGGCTCGCCACGTAGCTAATGACGGACTTCGGTTTGCCCCTCGTGTGGCAAGGCTGCGAGGGGGAGATTTGGACGTCGTTACTTTTGCATATTGGTGGTGCGTGTCAGACTGGCGTGACCGGGGTCAGACCTGCTCGGTGGCGCGTGTGGTTGGGCTTTGACTCCCCAAAGAGCCGCCCCGTCAGCAAGCAGACGGAGGGAGAGAGCGACAGTATTACAGTAAATTCAGGCATGCAACGTAGACAGTACTAAGAAATGCTCGGTTTGGGAATCATGATCCTTGGCATTACTACCGAAACAGTCCGACTCTGTCTACTTGCCGCCAGCAGTTCCTGATCAAGGAAAGAGGTCGGGCAGAAAAGAAAAGACGACGCGCAAAAACCTGGTCTAGGTTTCTAGGTATTCTGACAAGATTAAGAAGGCAACAAGCCCAAATGCCCGGAAGGCGAGGCAAAGGAAAGAAGCCAAGGGTTGGAAAACGCATTTTTGTGGTACACAACGCAATCAAAAGGACCCCGCTTAACGCCGCTTGTCCCGACCTGTTTCCGCCAACCGTCTGTGTAAACCGCACGCCCTGCTCAAGTGGGAAACAGCCATGTGTGGCTCAAAAACAGCAGAGCCAGACAGCGAATTGAAGAGCAGGGAAACAAAAAAAGGGAAGATGCATCGCAATCCGGTACTTGTCGCAGGTATCCCGGCCCATGGCTCGTTGTATGACTTTGTCCATCGTTGGAATTTTGAAGTTCTGATTAGTTAGAAGGAGCTCTTCGCGAACAAGTGTAAGAGCACCCAAGCGACTGCTGGGGCCAGATGTGTGACTTGGGGCAGGCAGGCTGCAATTGCGAAGCCATGACGGTGAGTGCTGTAGGTGGGGGCAATTTTAGTGCCCAATATCCGCACAGCAGCAGGGTTATTGTCGTTTTCTGTGGTAGCAACCCCGTAAGAGGGAGGGGAGAAACAGACCACACAAGGTGCGACGTGGCGATGCCGGCGGCCACGAGACAAACGACGCACGCGTCGCTATCGACAGTAATGTGTCCGTCCTGGGTTTGGCTTTGAAGCATGTCGAATCAAGTGCTGAACCGGCTTTCAAAAACCCAATGAGCAGTCGACGGACTCAAAGTCAGTGCTCATCTAACTCTTGGAGTACAGCAAAATGGGCAGTAATTGAGTTTTGTTAGGGGGAAACCGGCTCAGGTTGACTTCCTAGGCTTTCTGGGCTTCACTGTCTCCGTAGGTCTTGCAGGCTTCGTGGGCTTCACGAAAGACGCGGCCCCTGTCTTGAGAGCCGTAGTTGTTGCCGCCGTCTTCGGGTTGACAACTTCAAAGACGTGTCTGCTCACGCAACTTCCCTCGGGTCTCACTTCAACGACTTGATCATCGGGAACCATCTCGTGTTTCAGAGGCCAACCCGCGCGGCGACACAGTTCCGAAACAACGACGTCGCAGTCGCCCAGAAGATCAATGTCGAAGTTGATGTGGCTGACGGCCTGCCGCGAAATGTAGAGCTGAGGAATGTTTGCCGGTAACCAGCTAACAATCTCCGACACGGGAGTCACTTTCAAGCTCGTGCCGATAACAATGACGAGATCCACCTTGTCGCGGTCGTGCTCCGTCAGACGTCTGCTAAACTCATCGGGAAGCGCCTCGCCAAAGAAGGTAATGTCTGGCTTCATGACGCCCACGCTTGGGATGTCGTACTCCGAGTCGGACGTGGAGTCGTCGGAGCTGAAGCGCCGTCGCTTTCTCTCGGTGCCTGCGGAGCGTTTTCGCTTCGTGCTGCCGTTGGGTCGGAGGTTCTGGACGCAGCGAGGGCAACGCGGTATTTTGCCGGCTTTGATGTCGGGGAAGATCTCGTCGCCGACACACTTGAAGCCGCACTGGACGCACGTCGCAGTTGCGAAGGAGCCGTGGCACTGAATCATCTTATCGGGTGAGATGCCGGCTTTGGCTTCGAGGTTGTCTATGTTCTGAGTGTAGTTGGTGAGCAGCTTGCCCTTCTGCTGCAGCATGGAGATGAATGCATGCGTAGGCGTGAAGCGGTCGGTTGAGGGCAGGATGTCCTTGGCAACAGTGTAGAAGATTGTCGGGTCTTGCTTGAAGACGGAAATGTCAAACACCTCTTGCGGGTCGTTCAGACCCAGGTGCTCGAGTTGCGAGTACAAACCAGTGCCTTTTGAGCGGAAGTCAGGAATGCCGAGCGATGTAGATATACCGGCGCCGGTGAGAACGATGATGTTGTTGCTCCGCTGCAACAACTCGACGGCATCGTCAACCGTGTTGTAGCGGAACAGCTTAGCGCGCTTAGACAGCTCTCTGCTGATAGCGAGCGACAGAATGCTAAAGTAGGCCTCATCATCGGCGCCCTCGAGAAACGGGGGCGGCCTGATGCCAAAGGCCGAAAGCAACTTCTTGGCTGTGTAGCTGCCGGCATCGACGGTCCTCCTGCAGAACTCTGCGGGACCTAGTGCTCTGAGTTGGTGGCGCAGGACCATGGCCTCGTCAGGCGTGCATGTGTCCGGGTCTTTGGGTGTAGGCAGGCTAGTTAGCATCAATCAAACGCCAATGGTGGGAAAAACACGTAATCCACGGCTAAAAACAGCAGTGTATTGTCATGCCTTTGCCCGGGGGTGTGAAAGAGACGGGGGGATACGAGGAGAGATTAGGGAACTGCGACCTACCATTTGGAGAGAGTTTCGCATCGCCCAGCTCTGCGATGGCGTCCTCGAGCATCGAGTCTGTTTCCCAGCAGGACTCTTTGGCATCCTTGACGCGTGCGTCGAGTTCCTGGAGCCCGACGGCGTGCTTGATGTCGTCGTAGGTCGGGTTTTCAGGCACCTCGAAAGTGTCCACCTTGAACGCGGCGCCCGACCTGGGTTTGTTGTTGCTGCTGTTGCGCTTCTTGACCGTGACGGCCTTGTTCGCCGCCCGTTGGGTCTTCATTATGTTTTGTTGACTGTCAAGTCAAGGATTCGCGTCTGTTTGCCAACGAACTGAGGGGCGAAAGCGAGACTGAGAAATCACAACCAGTCGAAAGTTGTGAAATGCGACGAAAACGAGATGAGAAAGGCGAGTGAGTGCGCGTCTGGTTGATGGGTGTGGGTGACTGCCGACCAGGCGATGGGTTTATTTCTGAGACAGGGCAGAAAATAGACTGGGCGCAGACAAACGTGATATGGGATGGGAAGTGGGAAATGAAGAGCGGCGGAGTTGGCGCAGATGGAAAACTCCCGGGCCCTTCGAAATCGCGAAGAGTTGAACTCAAGGGATACGATGGAGGGAACGATGGGGAAAGGTAGAGAATAGCCCTGGGTTCTGTTTGTCGGGACGTGGAATTAATAAGTTACAGACGGTCGGGCCTTCAAGGGTAGAGGACGGAGGGAGGGTAGAGAGAAAAAGGATGGATGGATGCCTTGGCCGCAAATGAGGTTGGGATGTGGCCGAGTTCCGCCTTTTCGCTCTAAACTTCTCGGTTATCTCCCTGGGTGGCGTGACGAAGACGACAGCTGTTCCCAGGTCTTTGTCTAACAAGAGACTGACTGTGACTTGGCTGGAAGAAGCGCGCAGTTGGTTGATCGACGCGTGGGTGAATCGACGTGGACGACGGTGATCAACAATTTGGCAACCAGTTGATAGGAGGGAAATGGACAACGAAGAGGAAATTTCCCAAGTTGTCAGGGGTGGAAGCGGGAGAGATACAGAGAGAGAAAGAGAAAGGAGACCGGAAAGGATGAGACGGCCAGGAATTAATGGAATGGGAAGAGCTTGGACACAAAAGGTTGGATTGGCCGGGCGAGGGGTGCGAAGGGAAAGTGAAATAAGAGGTGGTGAGGTAGGGCGCGAAGTAGGTAAGCAGGCGAAGAAGATGAAAGAAGAAACGCAGACCGGTAGCTAGAGGGACGTGAGTTCCGAGGGAGAAGGGAAACACGGAAGCAGGCGGCCGGATCTGGAGCCAAGAGGATGAGAAGAGTGGGATGAGTGAGTGAGTGGGCGAGTGAGTGAGAGAAGAGAAGGAAATAAGACCGATGTGAGGGCGACTGCCAATCCACCTCAGCCCAGATCGAAGCCAGGTAAAAAAAGGGAAGGGCAATAAAATAGGTAAAAAAAGGGTTGACCGGGGGTGTCGGTCTTAGTCGTTGGTAACACTCAGACACACGAGATGCAGGCCGACACCTATCCTTCGGTTCCTCGACTTGCTACCGGCAATACAGCTGAGGATGCAAGTATCTCTGAGCAAAGATTGATGATTGATGGATGGACGACGATGGACATGCATCTGTCTATCTTACAAGAACGGGCGAGGTGCAGCCGTCAACTAGGTATAAGGTGGGTAGGTCCAGGTATGTGAGGTACATTGTAGGGGAGGAAGGGACGACGCCGTAACCCAACGAAAGGAAAACGAGGCACTTGGGAATGGAATGAGGGAAAAAAAAAAGCCGACACCACACACAAGTACCTTTCCCGTCCAACTACTTGCGTACCATTCCATCCACGTATCGTCTTTCGCCCATCAGAGAGTTTCGGAACCTGGCTCAAAATGAAACTCGATCATCGCCTGCTGTTTCCCGTCCTTCGAGACCCGCGTTCGTGTTGGCTCTTCTTATCTACGCTCCTCTGTTCTGTTCTGTAGGTTCTATTCTGTCCTCGACTCCTCCTGAGCTGATATAATTATTACTTACCTTGTACACTGGGCCTTGGCTAATGTCCGACCGGCGGCGACTGGGGACCAAGACACCACACACGCAATAGCCGTACGCAAACGAGGTCGATTCCCACTCGTTCATCATCAGTCATGCTCACCGCACCGTCTCGCCCCATTTCGTCTACACGCGTTATCGTTCTTATCACTTTCAGGCCCCTTGGCAATTTCTCATCGTCGGCATCAACTCCAGCACATTTCCAGCTGTCTATAGAGCATACTTACGAGTTCCCAATGGTGGTGTGGTGGGTGTAAAACACTCTGTTCCGTCTCCAATTACTCCTCGTCCTTAGCTTGGCTTGTCTGATCCGAGCGAGTGACGCTCCCAGTCCCAGGATGATTAACTCCTTGGCGCCAAAAATGTACTGCCCGCCCCCCTTATCTACCTGGTCCACACCTCGCTCAGAACAATGGGCATGGGGGACGGGGATCGAGAACAGCGACACACCAAAGTATTTGTCTGCATCTGTACCGCGTCCCATGCCTCTAAACGGGTAGAGACAAGTCCTACGACACGGGTACAGAGGTGCCAAGCACAGTTCCAACCGCCATCGCGACGCCTTGCCGCTGTCGACATTGGAATATCTGCCTCCCTCGCATTTCTCTATTACAGCCGGACTCTTGTTGCGTGGTCCCCCAAATAAAACGTCCATTTTGTCGGGCCTGGGTTTGCCAACAACCTTGATGTCGCAGTGCGGCATCTTCGTCAAAGCCTGCACCAACCATGCTTCAGCTCCCGAAGCCAACTTTGCTCCTGTTTTTGTCCTGCATGTGACGGGCCACACCCCGGCTGGTTGCGTGCGTTACCACAAACGCCGACCAACCAACCCAATGAAGGGTGGGCGGTACACCTCACCTCTCTGAGGCCATAAGAATGAAGGCATATGCTGGAAAGGAAAACGTGGAGAAGAGAAAAATTGAAAGAACCTGGTAAGAAACATCTAACAGATCTTTTCTCTGTCCGGAAGAATTGGGTGAACAACAATGTGGCAATGTAGAGCTGAAGGCCAGCAATGTGGTGTTCGATCGAGATGGGTTTGCGCAACTTAAGCCCCCGCCCCGGACGCGCCTCGGCCCTCAATGCCGACCGTAGTAGCATTTTTCTCGCTCCGCAAATCATCGCATCATGGACACTTTAACCCCTTCTTGAAACATACCCGTTTCTTTCCCAAACACCCGTGTAATTTATCAAAGTGATAACATGCGGAAGCATTCATTCGAAGAGTGGTTCGGTTCATGTCTCCAACAGGCGTACCGAACAAACTGCAGGGAGCAAAGTAGTTTTAATTGAGATAGACTTTTGCTCTTCGTGTGCCCATGGGGCTGTGTTTTCCTTCTCTTGGCGGGCATCGCTGGGGCGAGCCATTTTCTTCGTCATGTGCCACGCCAACACTTTCCCAGTCCACACGTCTCATCAAGCCTGACTTTGCGGGGTGGCCGGCCCACCGAACATGCCCTGAACACTAATTGATTTCACCTCTTCACTTTTGGCCTTGCGCTCTGTCACGCCTTTAGCGACTCCGTGAGTCGTACAAGCTCTTATCTAATGTGCATTTGGGTCGGCTTTTGGTGGCAAAGCTGTCACTACAACCGTGGTTGTCGAAAGCACAACTCACAACTGGTTCAGATCAACTTCGGTTCAAATCGCATTCTGGCTCCGACGGTTACGGAACAGGAGCGTCTGGATGGGTTCCCAAAAAACCACGGCTCTATAGTAAGAAATGTATATGTGAATCATGTAGTCAACACCGGGATGCCTTGGCTGAAGCCACGGCCGTCGCTGTTTCCAGAGAAACCCCTAGATGAGACTCTCATACTTATCCAACCCGCTCTTTGGTTGCGGGGACTGCTGCTGCTGCTGCTGAAGGCCAGCCATGCTATTCATGCTCATGGTGTTCATGCTGCCGCCAGCCCCCATCCCCATGCTTGCACCCATACTCATTCCAGGCCGTGAGCCCATGCTGTTCGTGCCACCAAAGTTTGTCATTGATTGTTGACTCATCATACCCATCCCGTTGTTGGTTACAGGCTTGTTAAATGCACTCATACTTGACTGCGTCGGGGTGTGACTGGGCGGCGGTGGTAAGCTGAAGCCGGAAGAGCGGGAAGAACCGCCCATCGAGTTGTTGCCTGGCGGCGGCGGCAGGGAAAATGAAGATGACTGCTGCGACAAGCCCGGCCTCTGTCCGCCAAGGGACATGTTGGACATGGATGAGTTCATTCCACCAAAAGCGGAGCTCGGAGGTGGCGACATTGAATTGCTGGGTGAAAAGGCCGACGTAGATGCTGGAGAACCCCACGGGTTGGAAGTTGCCACTGCAGCCGTAGGCCAGTTGACCGAAGTAGTACTAGTTTGCTTTTGCGGCTGTGCTGGCGCTTGAACTGGCTGCATTGGCCTCGAAAACTGAGTTGATGTCGGTGTCATTGCCTGGAAGCTACCCAGGTCTGGCGTTACTGTACGGAAATTGGGCTGAGGTTTGGCGGCCCCGAGCTGCGAAGACGACGAGGCTGCCGTTTGAGTCGGACTCGGAGTTGACCATGAGAACGCCGGGGTTTTAGGAGTTCCAGCTCTACTTCCGGGTCCAGATGTAATTGCAGCCGGAGCGGGTGCCTCATCCCAGCTTGGAAACGCATCTGACGTTGACGTGCGCGCCTTTCCTTTTACTAGACTTTCAAAGTCATCTTCTGAGCCGCCGTTGGATTGGTCAAAGGTCGTCCCGCTGACGCCGCCGAAGCCCAAGAAATCGTCGTTTGGAGCTGCTGCACTGCCGTTGGTGCCCGACAGTTCTTGCAACTTCTTCGTCTGCTCATCCTCTACTCTTCTGGACAACTTTTTGATCAGATCCATGAACGTCTGAAACTGCTTCAAGTTGAGAAGAGGCCCGAGACTCATGTGCCAGAGAATAGGAAGTATGTCCATGGCAACAAAATCGGCGTCCGCATTCTCGCCGACAACCCGCAAAACGCTCAGAGCCGCCATCATGACGGCGGGTTCTTTTGTTTTGATGGCTTTGATCAGGGGCACAATCTTCTCCTGCATTGTATACTTGTCCAGCATACTCGAGGACGACGATGGTTTCTTTTTTGTCGCACCGAAAGCATCAAGGCCATCGTCCTGCCCATCCTGCGTCCCGCCACATAGCACAACGAAGGCTTGACAACCCCGCACCTTGATCGCTAGACTGCTGGTTTTGCTGAAAACCGCCGCAATAACAGGGAAAAGCTCGTTCTTGATTGTGCTGAAATCGAGAACTGGCAAGATGGAGGGCAGCCCCCTGAGAGCTGCATCGACTACTGCGGGAGTCGGGGCTTCGATTGCTGCGTAGACAACAGGCAAAATATCTTCATATAGTTAGCCCCATCAACGTACCCCTGAACAAGAAAAAAAGCACTCACCATCTGTGAACTCCTTGCCGTTACAGTTGTTGCAAATGGTTGACATGTGCTCAAGTACAACCATCAAACCAGCATCTTTTGTCGGATCCCTCTCTGGTGCTTGATCCTTCTTCGGAGGCGGGGCAAACGTCTCCTTCAGGCTCGGTCGTACTTTTTCGGCGAATACGCGTCTTGCTGATGGCAGCAGATCGACGATCGTGAAGACGTTCTGGAGAATAAGTGCTATAAGATCTTTGTCCTTCATCTCCTCGAGTAACGCCGGCATCAACTTCTTTTCCATCACCGTCTTTGGAAATGACGGCAGGACTTTGACAAGACCTCTCATGAACTGAGCCTTCTCGCCTGGCGTCTTCGCAGGAAATGAGTCTAGGAAGCGAATGGTTGAAACAAGAACATTGTTGAAGTATTCACTTTCTTGAAATTCCTTGGCCGTCAAACGTTGAGCTGGACGGCGAGTGATAAGGCGGGGGAGAACATGTGTGGAAAGCTCTTTGGGCAGGGGCCGAGAAGATAGGTAGTTGTTCGAGACCGATGGCACCGTCGATGAAGATGAGAATGTTCTCTTGTAGGTGGATAAACTGCCGTGTGCTTCGATGGGCGACTTGTGTGGTGAATTGTAGAGCGCCACGGCCAAGAGGCCCAATGAAAACATGTCAGCAAATGTGGTAAAATTGTTGTCCAAGACAAAGTCGGGAGACGTGTAGTCAATATCCAACTGCACGAACCGAGGCAGCCGAGGATCTGGGTTCAGGGTTTCCGACAAGCTCATGGGTTGAAAGGAAGTCGGCTTGTTTGAGCCTTCGGAAGGGCCGCAAAAGGCCAGACCGCTAATCTTCCAATCAGACTGTTCGCAAGTTAGGATTGGATGACCACAGTATGCACAGATTTGGTGGTGAAAATGAACGTCATCAAGCTTGTGCTGAGGACGGCAGACTTACCTTGGCGTTCACTAGAATGGCATCCGGGGTGAGATTTCCGTGAACTAACCCGGCATTCTCATGCAGAAACTCCAGGGCCTTGCTGATCTGTAGGAGACCCTTTTGTATTTCCAGCTCATCAATCTCCAGCTCCCGACGGCGCCGCACGCCATCAGGGTCTTCGGTGACATAGCGACTCGATCGCCCGCCGACCCCGCCACTGCGCTCCTGATCATCTTTATCCTGCAACAGGCTCGCCAGCGAGGCCGTTACGGCCTCGGTGACGAATTGTAAGCCTCCGCCCCTCGTTTCCTCGACCGGCTCAACGAGTTCGAGAATGCTCGGGTGGCGCAGCTTCGCCAAGCTCGAGGCTTCCTTCTTTAGGCGTTCAACTACCTCTTCCGTTGCTCGCTTGAAAGCGGATGCGCTCGAACGACCCAGACTGTTGCCATGACTGTCAAGTGCCTTCTTGTCGAACACAAAAACGCTGTATGGCTTTCCTGTCGATTTCTTCTTGCAGTCATAAATCTTCCACGGGCCGGCCGATGAGGTCTGGGTAGAGGAGATGGAGTAGTTCGCGGTGATGTTGGTCGAAGATATCGACTTGAGCGCCGAGGAGAACATCGTTCCTTCTCACAATGCTGTCGTCACTCGTTCTTCTGTTCGTGCGTCCGTCCGTTCGTTCGTTCGTTTGTTCGTCTTCGTTAAGGTGGAGGAAACAGGGCTCGAGGAAAGTCGGTCGTCATGACGAAGCAGGGGCGAATGAGCGTGTTTGCGCCAAGCTGGCACTGCGCTGTCAAGTTGCGCGCGTTGAATCGACGTCTTTGTCCCTCACCGGGCGGAGAGGACAATGCGGCAATTGTCGAGAACAGCTTCAGCTTCGTCTGTACGGAAATATCGGTTAAATGTCACCGATAAAATTTCCACCCCTTTTCGTGTGTTCAATTGAAAAAGTAAGGGATGTAGTTTGCAAGCTGGCTCAAGCTGAGGTACAGCCGGGTCGGCTTCCACGTCGGTGATAGGTAAGAGCGTCCCAAGTAAGATAGGTACATAATAGTACTACACTACGCTACGATGATCCCACCAGCATTTCACCCCTGCACAACTTGGGCACTCAGGATCCAAAACCTCCCGCCAAGCCAGGCACTTCAAGCTGTCCGGCTTGGGTGACCTCGCAGCTTCGGTAGGGATGAGGGGCACCATTCGACCAATAGTAACCGCCGCTGACCTAAGCCCACAGCACCTGCAGGCGGAGCGGTTCCGGCGCCGGGACCCTGAACGGCGCTATGGATTGACGATGGAAAGCAACGGCTTACAAGTCCGATAACGCTCCGATTTTATGAGTCTTCCGCTCTCCACGCATCCTCAAATTGCGCCCTACTCTTCGCATTTACCAAGCATTGCATTGGTCAATTGAACTCTCCATTGACCGCCGTTGACCTATCTTGATTTCGTTTTCTCCAAGGAGTCACCTTTTCTTGTCTATTTAACAGTCGCCTATCCGCCGCAAGGTTTCGTGTTGTTGAGTCAAACCTTAACAACCTCCTATTGTTTTTTTTTTTCCCTGTTCCCGTTCACTACTCCAACACATCGCCGTCGCCATGATGCGACAGGTTTTCCCCCGCGCCGGCCGTGCCGCCAGTGCCCTCAGGTTATCGCAAACTTCCCCAAGACTAGTCACTGCGGCATGGCAGTCAACAAGACTCTACAGCGTCAAGCCCGAGGCTGCCTCCGCCGCGAAGCCCCTCGGCATCGACGCCTCCAAACTCACCATTGAGAAGACGAAGACTCCGGGAACTTTGGGCAACCCTGAGGAGCTTGTCTTCGGCCGCAAGTTCACTGGTCAGACTGCCCCTACGACCGCCTATTTGAATACAATTGCTAACAGCGCAATGCAGATCACATGCTCACCATCGAGTGGAACCAAAACGAGGGCTGGCTCGCCCCCAAGATTGTCCCCTACCAGAACCTCTCTCTCGATCCCGCGACGTGCGTCTTCCACTACGCCTTTGAGTGCTTCGAGGGTATGAAGGCCTACAAGGACAAGGACGGCAAGATCAGACTCTTCCGCCCCGACAAGAACATGGCCCGCCTCAACAAGTCCGCTGCCCGCATTGCTCTGCCCACCTTTGAGCCCACCACCATGATCGACCTTATCTCCAAGTTCGCCCAGCTTGACAAGCACTACATCCCCGAGGAGAGGGGATACTCTCTCTACATCCGCCCGACCATGATCGGCACCCAAAAGACTCTCGGCGTCGGTCCCCCCGGCTCCGCTCTGCTCTACGTCATCGCCTCTCCCGTCGGTCCTTACTACCCGACCGGCTTTAAGGCGGTTTCTCTTGAAGCCACCGACTACGCCGTTCGTGCCTGGCCCGGCGGTGTTGGCGACAAGAAGCTCGGTGCCAACTACGCTCCTTGCATCGTTCCTCAGCTCGAGGCCGCCAGCCGCGGTCATCAACAGAACCTCTGGCTCTTCGGCGAGGAGGAGTATGTCACCGAGGTCGGCACCATGAACATGTTCGCCGCCATCAAGAACAAGGAGACGGGCCAGAAGGAGCTCATCACTGCTCCTCTCGACGGAACCATTCTCGAGGGTGTCACTCGTGACTCTGTGCTATCTCTAGCCCGTGAGAAGCTCGTGCCCGAGGGTTGGATGGTCTCCGAGCGCAAGTACACCATGCGTGACCTTGACGAGGCTGCCGCAGAGGGCCGCCTCATGGAGGCCTTTGGCACTGGTACGGCCGCCATTGTGAGCCCCATCCGCACCATCGCCTGGAAGGGCAAGTCCATCAACTGCGGTCTCACTGAGGCGGAGGAGTCCGGTGAGATTGCCCTGAGAATGAAGGGCTGGATCGAGGCCAGGCAGTACGGCGATGAAGAGCACGAGTGGGGCTACGTTGCTTCTTCGTAAAGCGCCGCTCATCGATGCATTGTAGATCTGTATATATCTAAACGGGAAGCGTGTGCAATAATAGAGTGCTTGAAAGGTTAAAGTTTGGTTTCATGGCCCTTGTTGACAAATGACCACGCAACTCCAAATCATTCTGCAAACAGAGGATGGAGTGGACGTTCTGCGGTACGCAAGAAGTTTGGCCCCAAACAGCGCGATTGTGCGCCTACAGCGATTTGACGTCAAGATCCGATGGAATGAGTCACCAAAGCTCTGTAGGTCACGGAATCACACGCTCCGACATATCACCTTGCAAGTGGTCCTGGGACTCAATCGTCGTCAATGTAGTCTAATCATTCGGAAGCCCACGAAGATTTGAGTAGCCTTCGCAGTGTTTAAAAAAGGAAAAGGAAAACTGATTCAAGGGCGGTCATATACACTTTTCCGAGAGAAAGACATCCCCGGCATAGGGAGAAGCTTCTTCGGTATCTCTCCATGTTGTTCTTTTCTCGGCTCCATCCTCGCGGCTCGGGTTCGGGTTCTTTGTTCCGTCACACCATTCCCCTTCTATGTTCTCCCTTCCACTGGCCATTAGGCTCAAAAGTAAAGTCGGTCCGCCGAGTGTGTTGTGTGGGTTGCGTATACATAGTGTTGCGCTTCTCACTTCTCCGGGTCCGGCAGAATGCCCTCCTTTTCTAATCTCCTTCTAGCCTCCTCGAGGGCCCAGGTGTCGAGTCTGGTGTTTAGATAAATGTCAGTCAACAGCCCTTATCCCAATGACAAAATTGCCTCAAACCACAAGCATTACGAACGAAGTCGACCGAGGTCTCGTGGCGAAGAAACCAATGTCAAGGCTATGCCCAGCTCGGGTACCAGGGCCAGCGGTATTAGACATAAGAGATGCCAAACTCACGAGGTATCGGGCTTGAACGCAAGGACAACTCCAGTAGCGATGATGCCTCCGCAGAAGAGGGTGTAGAAGGGGACCTCCCAACCCTCCTTCTCGTACTTCTCACCAGGCTTGACACCCCAGAGCCAGCCGGTGGGGGGGTCAAAGTCGGAGCCGCCGCCAGCGCGGCGGGCCGTCACAGAGAAGGCCCTCGTGGAGGGTGCGGTGATCTTGAGGGTGCGGGCGGCGCGGATGGCCGCGGTCGGTCGTATCGCCGGCATCGTCCGGAAGATCGAAAGAGTTGGATTGCTCGTGAGGTCGAACGTCTCAATTGACGTGAGTTCGAGGCGAATGGGATGGGGCGGGGTTTGGGCGGTTCGCGGGCGCGGTAGTCGGAGTTTGCGTCGTTGCTCACGGGGGACGTTGTTGGATTGGAGTTGGATTCTCGGATCCACGTCGGAACTGTGATCTTAGTCATCAACATCACGTGCTGAGCGCCGACTCCACCCGAACATCGTTCACCTCGGTCTGTTATCAGTTTGCTGCAGAACCGACTTGCGAAGAACCCACTGGCTGTCTATAGAAATCATTCCGTTTTTCCCATAGGCCGACTCTGTGGCACTTTGCCGGCAATGTTAATCCTCTTATGGCTGCATGTTTAGATGTGCAACGAAACATGGTTTCTGTGGTCTGAAAATCTACTCCTACTCTACACTTATTAATTGTCCGGCAGCAACCACGCGTCTCTTTGATTCAGATCTTCTGGTTTGATGACCGAGATACGCGACATGTGCAGCTGAGATCCGAAGCTCTGTCACTACCTTGCTATTGATGCGCAGTTTTTGACGGTTTCATGCCTAACAGACTTCACGGAGCTCGTCACACCAAGAGGCGGTTCCGTACCCGCTAAGCTCCCCCTGACCTTAACAGTCCGCTACCATTTGGCGTTTCTCGTACTCCCGGTGGTATGGCTAAGCAAAAACGGTAGACAGTCAAGTTTGATTTTGCGTGGAACTATTTCCTTCCTCTCACGTCCCAAATGTATTTCACGAATGATAACCAATGCCTTTCGCCTCATAACCCTGACAATTGCGACCAGAAGCCAATAGCCATGCCGTGTACTCCAACCAAAGTGATACCTCAATAATTCCCGTTCGTCATGTCATTCAATATGTCCCTAAGAATGACCTTATCCTTCATGAGCAGCTTCTCTCCAATTCTTGCCCTCTTGGGCTCTGGTCGTCGGTTTTCTTTATCAACCCCGAAGCCGAGCTTCGGGGCTTTTGAGCTGAGAGCCTTTCTTGGGCTCAATACCTTCCTCGACTTGACAGGTGATATGCCGCTTAGTTGCGTAGCCGAGTCGTCGAAGAAATGGTTCTCAAGCGCGTCGGAGGGCAAGTCGTAGACCCAGTCTTTATCCTCCATGAGACTGATGAACTTGCTCAGCATCTCATCCTTGCCGCTGCCTTTGAGGGTGCTTTTACTCCCCACAACGAGGAGTTTGGTTTTGGCGCGAGTGAAGGCTACGTTGATGCGACGCCAATCCTTCAGCAGATCACCAATGTTACACCCGTCATTGCTGCGGACCAAAGAGAGGATAACGACATCCTTGTCTCGTCCTTGAAATCGATCAGCGGTGTGCATCTCCACACCCACGTGGGCGCGGAGTCCGTGTTTCAGCAATGACAGCTGTGAGCGGTAGTGTGTCATGACGCCAATTTCCCCATCTGGCACGCCGACGACGAGAAGCCCCTCGACAAGCTGGGTCACAATGCGTGCCTCTGCTGGATTGACGATACGGTTACCCTTCGCCTCTTCTCGAGTAAGCGGTTGAAGGGTGTCGGTGTTGACAAATCGTACTCGGGCTTCACCATCGAGCAGATCTCGAAGCCAGCAGCAGTTCTCGGCTATGGAGGTGCAGAACGACTTTGGCGTGCCCGGCCGGAGGATTGACGTCGTGTCGTAATGGAGTTGCTTCAATGCAGCCAAGTTCGGTACATCAAGTTTCTTCAGTCGCAGCTGTTCCGTTCCGCATCTGAGTCGCCCCTTGTAGATCAGCGTATTGCTAAGGGTCATGATATCTTCGCACATGCGATACTGATGTTCGAGGTTCACTACTGAGTCTGGATGCTTGTCCGACAAGAGCTTGAATAAGCTCACGTCAAGACCACCCTGCCGAGCCTCCTCGTTCTGAACCAGTGGTGGAAGCTGATTGTGGTCGCCGACGAGGACGAAAGTCCGTGCCATTCGGACCGGCCCAAGGCAGATGGGAAGGGTGATCTGAGACGCCTCATCCACGATGCAGTAATCAAACGTCCGTTCATTGAAAATGGCATGGCCAACACCGAGACAAGTTGTCGCCACTATCGGCGTGCCGTGCCAGGCTTCCTTGATTTGATCGAAAGAGTTCATGGGTTGGCCAGCCAGAATCGCGAACTGTTGGACATCGGGATGAACCTTGGCGGGGGCGCCAAGGCGAAGTATTGGGGTCTTGTCATTCTTGAGCTTGAGGAGAATGTTGTCGACCGCCGTGTGCGTGTACGAGGTGAGCAGCACGCTCTTTCCCTGGGATGTCAGGGCGCGAATGATGTGAGCGATGGTGGTGGTTTTGCCGGTGCCTGGCATTCCGAGGACCAGTGCATAGTCCTTGGCACTCATGACCTTCTCGATGGCCCTGCGTTGGTCCACATTGAGCGATTCCCGATCTGCAACAGTATATTGCGTAGGAGCTGTCTTGAACCTGGGCGGCACCAAATCCACAACAAGACGGCGAATCTCCCGAGAGCCGAAAACACCCTCTGCCATCGTTTGGACGAGGTTGTTTCGGACCACTGCCATGCCGTTGCTGAACTCATCCTTGTCGAGACGATAGCGAATTGGGGCCTGCTTGATCTTACCCTGTGACTGATCTTGCGTGCAGCCTTCCGGAACAACTTCCATGATGCTGGCAAAGACTTGGTTGTTCGATTCGTCGAAACCAGGCTGTTTGATGCGTGCGTTGTGTAGACGTCTGTCGACAGCAACGCTGATTCTCTGCTTGCGGACTGCGGTAACGAAGCCCAAAGCGAGAGCAAAGTGCCCCTGCTCATCCGAGACAACGACGGGCTCACCAACGCCCAATTGGGATTCCAAGAATGAATGACCCGGGCTCGGAACTCGTTTGATAAACGTATAGTTGAAACGGTTTATCTTTGAAGTCCCCCCATCCTCGGACCATGAGCCTTCTTCAATGACAACATCCGCAAAACATCTTCCCACCTTCTCCCGATCTTTGCTTACCATCGTCCACAACTCTCTCTTCAGCTTTTGAGTTTCTTTTTCCTCCTTTGTCAGCAGGTTCTCCCACTTGAGGAAGAATTCTTGATGCTTAGGAGTAAGGTGTTTTACCACCTCGTCAAACTGAGTATCCATGCCGCTCGACTCCCCATCACCATCGTCGGCGAGCTTGTGGTAGATGAAGCATGGAACTTTGGCATAACACCTCCCACATAGGTTCTTGCTTCTTTTCATTACAGGTAGTTGAACACTACGCTCGCGAATGTGACATGCAAGCTGGTTCCTCTGCATGATCATGTGCCGTAACTCGTGTCGAATGGTTGGGATGCGCATCGTCTGCGAAGTTTCCATGTAGTAAAGAATGCCGTAGACGATCTCGAGATCGTACCGATCAGAGAGAAGCAGGTTGTACAGGGCCGTCTGGGCCATATGGTTACTGTTGGCATGCTTGCCCGTCTTGACTTCGAAAGGGACGGTAAGAGTTTTGAGATCTTTGCCGTCTTTCATAGTCACCTGCACGGTTGCATCGATGTTGCCCTTGAGTCCGTACATGGGAGACCAAACGTGCTCCTCGACGTCTAGCAACTTGCTTACGCACATGTTGGCTTTCTTGCCATTGCGGTCGAGAACCACGGCATCAAGCTGCGTGCCGTCAGTAACAATCAGGATAAAAGTTGAGAGAGTGTTTACCTTTGGCTGAGACGATACAAACGCGGCAGCCCAGCTACTTAGCTCTGCCATCTTGGATTGGAGGTGCTCTTTAGCCATGCTAGTCCCCACCTTGATCTTGTACAGATCCTCGACGTGCTTTTCTATAACTTTGTCGATAACGCTGCTGAGAAACTGAAGGTCCCATTGGTTTGCCATCAGAGCCTCCTGGAAAATCTCGTGGAGCATCGTGCCATAAACCAGAGGAGCCGTTGCTTCACTGGTGGCCTTGACACGATCTTGCAAGACCGCCCGCCGCATGCAACTGAAAGAGTCGGCAACAACGGTCGCCGAGACCAATTGATCGGGATGCAATATCAAGATGTTTTGTGAGTCGTCCACGATGCATTGGCCACTAGGCGAGAATGAACCTATGATGTGTACGTATGCTTTGGCATGCGCTGGAGTTTCGTACCAGTCGCCGCGAAGATGAACCGTCTTGATGGCCTTACTGTTGTCGGCCTGAACACTCAGAATCTACCACAATATCAGCAATGGTTGCAAACGCGAAGGACGTCACCCACCTTCTCTGTCATGGACCGACCACGATCGTCCGAGTATACGTTGTCTAGGACATTGGTCACCAGATATCGCTGAATGGCTTTGGGTTTTTGGTTCGTCTACCTTCATCTTAGTACCTGCTACTGTGGCAGCCGTTGGTTGGGACGTACAGCAGTTGTGGATGTGGCGTGGGATTGCTGCGCGGACTGCGTGGCGGCGAGCTCTGCAGCGTCAAAGTCGAAATCGCCGCCGAAGTCATCTCCGAAGTCGTCTTCTGCGTCATTTTCCAGGGCATGGTCTGCCACAGGTGTAGGTTGGGATGCTATGGCCATTTCCGCGCTCTCCAAGATACCCTCTGCGACATCGAAAATGTCCTCGTCCAGGTCGTCGAATTCATCGTCATCTAGTACGACCATTGGGGTCTGCTTCGCCTCTGTGGCGGGCATAGAAACCGGGTTGCTCTGATTGGTGTCTTCCTTCGGATTCGATAAACTCATGTTGGCTTCCAGTTCTAGGAATGTGTCATCGTCGAATTCGTCAAAGTCGTCGTCGCCGTAGTCAGACTCGGCCGCAGGTGCGGCTGTCTTCATATCCAACCCCAAATCCTTTGCCACGTTCGAGTTGGCTTGTTCTGGGGCGGGCAGCGTCGGCATTCGACATGGCTTTCGTGTTGGCGAAGCAGGTTGTGGTCTCTTCAAGTCTGGCTTCCTCTTCTTGAGCGACGGTGATTCCTCCTCAGAACCCATGAGCGGTTCCAGCTCTTGGGGGGGACTATCCTCCTGCATGCTTCCAGTGACAGTATCTAGCAATGCCGTGACGAGAGAATTCTTCGAGCCGTCAGTCGTTTCACGCGTCAAAGTACTCGTCAGTGAGGGCGTATCCGAACGCTCTACCCTCCTCCTCTTGGGCCAGTTGAGACCACAGCTGATTGCCCTCCGTAGGCTGGCGTCGCCAGCAACCCCAGCAATGGAAGCTGCCGTTTTGGGGTTGCGGGGGGAGGACGAGAACATCAAGTGGGCAAGGGCGGGGTTTGTCACGCCAAGCGGAGTGACATTACCGTTGCTGGCGAGAGAGAAACGGTCCCACAGCTCTAACGTGGGGTCTGCGTGCGGCGACTTGAGCGCCTCACTCAGCTTTTTGACATTGACGGCGGGTGTGGCCGGCTGCTCGTGCGAGGGAGACGATATGGGCGACGAGCTCCGGGCTCGTTTCCGGCCTTTTCTGGCCATCATTGGCGAGAGGGCGGCATCGTAGTTGCGGTCATTGTTGTTCCGTTCGTTGTTCCACAGGATACGTTCGTTGGGTGAAAAATGGTTCTCGTCTTTCTTTGGTTTGTTCGACTCCATGAGGTCTCGCCAGCTCAACTTCGCCGTCGGAGTACAGGCGGTGTCGTCGGGGGAGGTCTTGTTGGCCCCATTTTCTTGGTCTGCAGAATCGGGGGCAGCGTTGTCTGTGCCTTGAAATTGGAATTGATTCAATTTGTTCTTTGTCTTGTCGGAAACAGGAGCCAGGGGTCGCGAGGTTGTCTGGATGTTGATGGGGTTGCTTTTCGACCGTTGCCACGAGCGACTCTTGGGTAAGGTCAGCAAGAAACGAACATCAAGCGGGTGGACGAAGGTGTCAGTAGATAGCCGAACCTTTGGCTGCAGTCCAACATGCTCCGAGTACGACTTCTTGAGAGGCATCTCAGCAGGTTTGACTCTTTGCGAAAGTCGCTATCGCGGAGCGCTTCGAATGTCCAACAACACCAATCAGGGGTGGGTAATTGAGGAAGTTGAGGACCTAGGTGGGAGGAGTAAAGTGGTTGTCCCTCGACGCGCTTGGGACGCGTCGTTGCTCCACGGTTGTTCAGCACTCACGCGCAGCTGCACGTCTGTGGGTACCCTAGCATGCAGGTAGTAATTAGTGTCTGCACTACTAATGTACGTACCTAGTTTTGATGCATACTTATATCTGCATATCTGTTCAGGTACCCAAGTACCAAAGCCTACCGAACGGCGACTCTGCACCTAGGACCCGTCCATCTATGTACACACTACCTACCTACTTTGTGCCGCCACGCGGAATGTGACCCACACAAGCTTCCAGCTGCTCGCCCTCACTGGCCAAGTCCACCAGGCTAGGTACTTACGTCAGGACTTTCGAACTCAAATCAGACGGCCAGACGACAATAGCTTGCGACCTTCACGAGTGCCCGCAAAGCTCCAAGCTTCCCTTAATATCGTCTTTTCCGAGCCAAAATTCAGCGACGGCTGGCTTCGGGAGCCGGGCAACGACATGGACCGTATTGTCGCCGCGAGACTGGACGCCGAGAGGAAGTCGAAGGAGCTCTATGAGGCTCTGGAGAAGGACCTACCTCCCAAGGAGTACACGATCCCTCCTCCCGAGTTCCCAGTATGGCAGTCCGGTTACTGGTCCGAGAATAGGCGCAGAGAGGCAGTCGAGCGCTTCACCAGATCAATGGAGGACATACTCAATGGCTCTACTGTGGGCCTTGGCCGACACCCTACCCAGGACGAGGTAAATGCCATATGTGGCATCATCTACAAACAGAATCGCACCATGGACATCATTATACCCTTATCCTTTACGTTAGGCGGTATCTTGGCGTATAGAGGGCGTGCGACTTGGCGGTTTCCGTTTTACCAACCCAAATTCATCCACTTCGACCCCTCCGCGTATCCCACCGCCCAAGTACCGTTTATCCGAGGTCGATTTGCGCGAGCAATCTGGTCGAGCACTAGAGTCGTGTCTTATTCGACGCTAAGCTTGCTTGGAGTGGCCCCTCTCATGTTTTCATACACCCAAACTGTCAGCGCTGCGACGTTCGCCCGCGATGAGCGCCTGCGCAAGTTCCGCGAGGACATGAAGCCGGAAAGGATGGCCTCGATAAGCACTCAATTATCGTCTATCGAAAGTCTTCGCCAGCAGCGCACAAAGCTTGCTGGTGTGATTCGGAAGTTAGAGAAGCAATTGGCTGCGTTTCCCACGGAAGAGCAAATCGCCCAAAGATACGACCCGGCAACAGCGAAAAGGGAAATCGAGAGGCTTCGTCAAGGAAGGGAACAGGCACAGAAAGCCCTCGCGCAAGTCCATGGGGCTCTGGCGCATGTTAACCAGGCCATCGCCCAGAAGGAGGCCGGGGGACCCGAGCCGGACGCTACTGACCAAACACGCGACTACGATACACTCAGCTCATCTGCAGAGGGGCTTCCTAGCAGCTATCGCCCGGAGTACGCGCCTTCGCAAGATACAGCGGCCTCTGAGACTCGGCCGGGAGGTGGTTGGGGCCAGCAGAGCTCGGGTTGGGGCAAGACTGATTCGGACGGCTTCGACGACGACGCGTCGCCGGTGGCACCCGCCGAGAGGTCAAGCGCACAGTCTTCGAGCACGCCTACGGGCACAGGTTCGGCGTGGGAGAGACTTCGTCGGTCATCCCAGAAACCTTCCCGATCGACCGACGACGCTTGGTCGCAACAGAATCAGCCCGATGGCTCTGCTACTGACTATTCATATGAAAAAGCTGACGCGGAGAGAGTTTCGGAGAAGGAGAAGGCCCAGAGAGAGTTCGATGCGATGCTTGAACGAGAGCGAAGGGGCGATGGAAATAGCCGGTGGTGATGTATACTAAATTCTTCTTCGTCTGCCCAAAGAAAAGAAAAAAAACCCTTGCTTGATCATGGGCGCTCATCAACGTCGAGCTACCACCGGTAGTATCTAACAGTGTTCCTCCAAGTCTTTGCCGCTTCCATCACTACCATACAATGACTTTATGGTGGGTAAACAACGTCTACGTAAAACAAGGTACTTTTTTGGGTGTCAGCCCTAGACTGCAACTCCGGCCTCAGAAACATCTACATTAGAAGGAAAAATGCGTTGGACGCCAAAAGCTCTTGTCCCAGCGGTGCCACGCTGCCGTTTTCGGGGCCGGCCGGGTATGCCAGGTGCGGTATTGTGGCGTATCTAACTCGTCCTCGAAACGCTGAACAAGCCGAGGCATGAAGGTGCTCATCGACACGCCAGGATGCAACAAACCGTCTCCCGTCTCCGCGAAGCTGAACTGCGACGCCTGCGCCTTCCATCCACGTTTTTCGGCGGCTGGCGCCACCATTTCTATGTGGTCGTCCCCTGGTGCTGTAGTAAACTCGGCAACGGCGCCTGCAAGCCCAACGTAGAACGAGTCGGACACGTCGGATGCCTTCGCAAGCGAGAAGATGCGCGAGATCGAGGATCTCGGGGCGCCCTTAAAGGGCATGACGTGGAAGCGGAAGTTTGGACGGTGGTAATCGCGCCTCGAGTGGTCGTGCCACACGCAACGCCTGTCCCTGAAGTGGTCGCAACCAACGCCCATGAGGCTCAGCGGACGGCTGCTAGTCCCCCGAAGAGGGTCCGGGAATGGCGTACCTGACCAGCAGGGCAGGGCGGCAGTATGGTGGTACGACTTGGCCCAGCGGAAGTCGAAGATCTTGAGGGCTTCAATCTCAGCACTGCCGGCGACAAAACGGTCGGAGCCGTAGGTAATCAAAGACGAGATGGGTTCGAAAGGCTGGTACATATCGCGGTAAAGAGCATCGTAGGGCGACGGGGTGCGGATGTCGAGGAGGCGACAGGTTCCGTCATCCCAGGCGCTCAGGAGAACATTCGCATGCCCGGATGGGCCTGGGTTGACTGGCTGGATGGCGCGAACGGTGAGTCTCTTGTCCGGGTCAAGACCGCGGGAAGCAAGAAGCGAGGGATTCTTGGAGACAACATTGGAAACAAAGCCTGCCGGTGTGATGGTGAGGTAGCGAAGCGGAGCAGTATCTCCCGCAAGCGCACAAACGACCGTGTCATTGTTCATGGCCTTGGCAGCATGGAGAAAGTTGGTATTTCCCTGGTGAACTTTGCCAAATGTCTGCGTATCCAGAGGAACGCCGGTGCCGTCAGCATCACCCAAGGAGAACAAGCTGACGTTGGCCCTGTTAGCAGCAACCACTGATGACTGGTTCGGCAAAGTATCGATGGAGCCGATCGAGGTCCACGTTGTAGCCACGAGGCTCCCGGTGGGCTTCGGGATGTCAAAGTCGACGAGCGTCTTCCCGGCACTACCAGGAGCGGCCGAGACGAGCGACAGGTCTCCATTCGCCCTGCCGACGAGAAGACCCAACTTGCCGCCAGGCTCGGCGACGTGAATTGCGGTAACGTCGCCCACGCCCGACTGGTAGCCCTTGGCCTTGCCCTCCATACGGAACCAAGCATCAGACTCCCCGCGGCTGTTGAGCGGCCTGAAGCGGCCAACAACGTCCTCGCCGGCACCCCAGGCGGCAACCTCCCATGTCTTGTCGAAGGTGAGGCGAGCGTCGATTACGGGGTGAAAGGGACGAGATGCGTTGCTGAAACCGGTGAAGAAGTTACCGTCCCTGCGATGGTCGTCCGTATAGGCGATGGACTGGAAGGCTTTGGTATCCCACGCCCGCGCCTGGCGGGTCAGGGCGTTGGCCAGCTCGTTCCACTTGGGATGGCTCCCTATGGGGAGGGACAAGAGTGGAAAGCAGGTCCTGACAAAGGTGCGCCATCCATCTTCGCTCAGCAGGCGGTGGAAGTGCTTACAAGACGATGCGAGTCTGGCCACATCGCGAGCGGTACTAAGATGGGAGACAACCTCCAAGACGATGTCGTCTGGAAGCTGATCAAACATGGTTCGCGCGAGGATTCTCGAGAAGTGAATCTATTCTTCTGATAGTCGGTTTGTGTGACATGAGGATTTTGAAAGATCAGAAATAAAAGAATGATGGACCAAGAGGCCAGAGGGTCGCGGGGGTGAGAGAAAAGTGTGACGATACTGACGGTGTGGTGCGGCAACTTGAGGGATGAGGTAGAGTGAGACGGGTTGAAATCTCTTCTAACAGTGAACTTGAGAAAATTGCAAAGTGGTTCCCGCCAGACGGCTTCCCAAGTGTTCCTTTTCAGCCTAGATATATCCAACCTTGACCTCGGCTGGTGTACCTAGCCAGTCAGTTGTGGATTGGGGGTTTAGGAGAGTTGGTGAGTCGAAAGAGTCACAATTGATTAGTGCAGTAGCAGCCTAGAATGTCTCTGAGAGTGATTGGTTGGCGCGAGTAAGCCAAGCATCCTAAGGATGACATATCATCCGTAGTACGGATAGGCACAGACCTTTGGTACATGTTCGATAGATGCATACCGAGCAAATGACTCGGTATGCATTGCCGCCGAAATACTGTGACACCCCGCTGTTAGTGCACTTTGACTTCGACTCTTATCAACTCAACCCAAGACTCTCACTCTCACTCTCACGGGTGAAGCATTGTCAGTAAACAACACGATAACGCCGGCCCGAGGTGGGATGTGGGTACAGAAATACGATTTATAGGTCTGCCATTGCGCACTTTTCTAGTATCTACTGCCTCCCTGAAAGTGACAACTCGCCCTCGCCCAGTCACGTCCATCGCTGTGTCGATTTCACGCTGCCTGGCTGTGTCAGCGTCCATTGTTTGTGCCAACGCAAAACTTCTTGTTTTCCATGATGGGCCACAATCCGGCTTATCTCGTTATCGGGTCTTTCGTGGCCTGGCTGGTCCACCGTCTCGTTATCTACCCGCTCTTCTTCTCGCCGCTGGCTAAGATACCTGCACCACATTGGACCTGCCACATTTCGCCCCTATGGATCTTGCTTGCGAGAAAAAACAACTATCAAAACCGATCACTCTATCGAGCCCATATAAAGCTTGGTCCTGTGATAAGGATAGGTCCAAATGAACTGAGCATTGACGGCTACGATGCCCTCAAAACCGTATATCAGGGTGGGTTTGAGAAGGACCAGTGGTATTCGATCTTTGACAACTACGGGTGAGTTATCGGACTGCGAAACCGTGGCGCGATCACTGCCGCTGACATCCTTCACGCGTCTCTTGCATCTTCTCAACTCTCGACTCGAAAGCCCACTCCCTGCGCAAACGTATGGTTTCGAATGTCTACTCCAAGTCCTTCATCCAAACCTCTCCTGCCGCGAAATCTCAAGCACGCGCCATTCTATCTGGCGGGCTTTTGCCGATTCTTTCTGATTCGGCCGCCTCGCCAGGTCCCCAGGGGCTAGACGCCTTCTCCACGTTCCTCGCGTCGACGATGGACTTCATCACAGCCTACGTCTTTGGCTTGCGCAACAGCACCAACTTTCTGCAGCAAAAGGCGTACAGGGATCACTGGCTACAGCTCTACCTCGTGCGCGCCAGCTTCGGATTCTGGCCGCAGGAGATGCCGCGGCTTACGGCATTTCTTAGTCGGCTTAGTGCGATGCTGAAGCCCTACCCTGCCTGGGTTGATGATGCGAACACGGAGTTGCGCACTTGGAACAAGGATCTTTGTGATAAAACGCGTGATTACATCCATAATAAGCGTGATACTGCGGAGAACGGCGACGCTGCGGACGATCCTGTTGTTTTCCGCGTGCTGGACGCCGGGATAGAAAAGGAGCGCCGCGTCAACGGGACAGATTCTCTACTGTATTCCACGACAATCCTCCAGAAAGACCTGTCCATGGCGTCGGAGGTTATGGACCAGGTACTAGCGGGGCAGGAAACGGCTGGAATCGCCCTCACCTATTTGGCCTGGCATCTGTCCAAATCTCCGGACTTGCAACGCAAGCTGAGGGAAGAGTTGTTGACCCTTGAGCCTCCCCTGGTGATACCGGTGAACCCCTCAGTCTCTGCGCCGCTTCCCGATTCGAAACAAGTCGACAAGCTGCCTCTTCTCCATGCCGTGGTCATGGAAACTTTGCGCCTTCATGCACCGATCCCCGGACCCGAGCCGCGGCGGACTCCTCTCCCATCTTGTCAGCTCGGGGGATTCCGAGTACCTGGAGGGGTCCGAATCGCCGCGTTGGGCTACGCATTGCATCGTAACGAGAAGGTTTTCCCAAATCCTGATACCTGGGATCACGCCCGCTGGCTCGAATCAGAGACGGACGAAGAGCAGCGTAGAGAGATGAACCGATATTTCTGGGCGTTTGGAAGTGGGGGCAGGATGTGTATTGGGTCCAACTTTGCAATGAACGGTAGGCCAAATATCCAGGAGCTTGCAGCGCGTATACTGATGTTTCGATACAGAGATGAAACTGATTACAGCAGCTATATGGTCCAACTTCACGACATACATCGTCGATGACGACGGCATTGAGCAGGACGACACTTACACCGCAAGGCCTTTGGCCGAACGCCTCATCTTGAGGTTCGAACGAGTTTAATTCAGGCAATACTGTAGTAATACACACACCCTACTTTGAGGGATGTCCCTAACACGCAACGATACTCCTTTTCTGCCAGTTCATCTCCTACTTGGACAATTCAAAAACCCTCGACCTGCGTCCCAATGCCCTTCTCCCTGGCAAGCTCGACCAGATGCATGCCCACGGCTAAGTCCATAAGTCCGAGCCCAACACTCTTGTAAATGACTGTTCCGTCGCGAAGCCAACGCACCAACGCGTCCTCCTTCTTGTGCTTCTCCGCTGATCTTTGGCTCGAGCTGCGGCGGTGGATGCCCGGCCCTCTGCTGCTGCTGGTGTTGGATTCCTTGCTAATCGACGACCTAGAGTCGCCGTCAGAGCTTGTGAAGGCGGACTTGATGGAGGGTGTTCCAGAGAAGTCAAGTTTGTCGAGCTCCGAGGGATCAATGCTCGCCGTCTCAGAGTCTAGCTCGCTCTCCTCCTCACGCATGCGGCGGAGCATAATCAGCTCGCCAAGTCTGTGTTGCGTCATCAGTATTTTCTTCCAAAAAAAGGGAAATATGTGCTCGAGGAGAACGAAGAGGAAACATGCCAGACTCACTCTACGAGTTGTGTTGGTTGCAGGCCGGCCGCAATGACTTCGCCAGCCTCCTTCAACGCGCCGTCCAACGTGTCTACAATGATCACGCCTCCCTCAGGCGCATGCTTGTGAAAATGCCAGTGAGGCTTCTCGTGCTTTGTAGCTTGAAGCAGCAACCCTTCGGGCAGTTCCCTCATCTCCGGCGTGTAACTACCAATTGCCGCAATAAGCCTGCCTTTTCGCCTGCCTTCGTGGCTCGTAAGCACTTCGGCTTCAAACAGATCTTCCCTCGAGGGCGTGCAGCAGTACAGCACATCCGCGTCTCGAATCTGCTCCCGCTGCAGCCTCTTGAACTCTCCATAGCCCGGGGTCAGAATGCTAAAGGTCGTCTCGGCCCAACCCTCGCGCTCCTTGATGTGCGCCGGCACGTGGTAAAACTGCTTCAGAAATACGCGGGCCTGGTCCGAGAAGCGGCGGTTGATGATGTTGACGTGCTTGATCGTTGAGCCACGGATGAGAAGTGCGAGGCGGACGTGCCAGTACGCTTGCTGGCCGACGCCGAAGCAGGTCACGGTCTTGACATGCTCGCGGCGAGTGAGGAGGCAGGTCGAAGAGAGGGCGGTACGAAACGCCGTGAGCGTCTTAGCATGGAGGAAGCCTACGGGCTGGCCTTCGGGCGAGAGTAGCGTGACAGCGCCAGTCGGCTGGATGGCGGGCCTTGAGGGGTCTTGTGATGCCCTGCTCGAGCTGAGCGTTACAACTGCGACGACGGTCAGACTGCGGCTAGTTGCTATTAGTTGATGGACTTGAGTGAAACCGACCTTTACATCCCATCCCCTGGGGGCCAACTGAGGGCATATATAGGGTTGTGGCACCGGTCTTGAAGTTTTCTGTCGAAACACGCTTTGGCTGGTGGTAGGTCCCATCTTCGATGCTATGTGTATCTGTCGAATACTCATGAAGAGCCCGAGAGAGTATTTTCTCAAAAGCTTCAAACTCCTCGGCCGTTAGGTCGGCCAGGATGGCCTTGATCTGGTCGTCTGTGAGGATAGTCAGGACCATAGTGGCGAGCACTCACGCGATTCACACTAAGACGGACACTTTCGCAGATGTGAGAAGGCGAAGCCTCCATAAATGTTCAAATCCTCATTGTGGGTGATAATTTGCCTCTAGAGCGGGGTTTTATCCCGCTGACTCGGGGTTAAACCTTTGCAGTCGGAGCTAGCACAGGTTGGCGAGTCTGGGTTGGGAAGGGTTTCTTGGCAGTGCTATTAAGTGTATTGCAGCCTATCAATCGAATACCCGAAACATCCGCGTCTTCCGTGGGAGACAAGCACACGCGATGTGCGAAGTCGGGGTAATGATGTAATTGCGACTGACCTCTGCTTCCGATATGTGCAGTGCTGACTGGCGCACACATATCTCCACATTCGGTGCCGCTGCGCGGCCCGTATACGTTGCAAGTTACTAGAGACACGGCGTAAAGTATGGATCTGACAATGTGAGGCAACAGAAAGTTCTGCTTGACGCCTATCCAGTCGAAAAGAAACGCTGTGGAAAGGGGGGGGGGAAGCACTCCGATCTCATGGGCCGTGGCCCGGCATATCAAGTCCGGCTGCCGGGAGGGGCCGCCGGTCTGGGCCCGGCTTGGCCCTGCCAATCGGGCAAGCCGGACATCCCGAGTAAGCACCGGTTTGAAATTTCAAAATATGGTAAAATTGAGGTGGTTCACGCCTGATACAGCTTCGACACGGACTCTAGATGCAACATCGGCGAGAGCTTTCCCTCTGTGGCCTGATCAGCAGCACCAATGGTTGCTTTCTGTCGCGCGTAGCCGTCCCCTTTTGCGTGGCCATCATATGATGTTTGCTTTGCCACATGAAGAAGCTTCTACCCACTGCTATGGACCATCTCCGGAGCGCAACAGAAAAGGGGTGTCGTTCCGGGCCGGGGCCCGGAGGCTGGAGTTTGGAGAGCCAACCGGACATCACCAAAAGACCGTCGGCGTCGGCAGCGAATCGGTGCGAGCGACCAGGCACCAGTGAGTGGAAACGGCATAGGAGGAGAATGCCCAGTAGATTCTACAGACAATCTCTAGGCAGCTGAATAACAGACAGTTTGGGTTGGATGGCTGTGCAATCGTCGCGGAGAGGCTTTGACAGTCCACGTAATAGTACGCTCAAGAAGACCCTGGACGCGTACGCCCCATGAGCGAACCCGCCTGATGGGGAAACACCGCTGCCTGAAGTCGCAAGTATAAAGGCCTCATTTTCAGGGAGAAGTGACGAAGGCGTGGCGAGATGAATGAATCGCTCCTCTCCTAGCTCGTATCTCGTCTCGTCCGCAAGAAGGTTGCTACAGAAGCAGAGTCCAAGGTGAGAAAGAGGTAAACTCAAAGCTGGGCGGACAATGCTGACTGACTGCCTTCCTCGGTAGAACACACTACAGCGGATCGCATCGCATCGCATCACGACATTGCAGCTAGGCTACTTACCCATCTTATATTACGGACATTAATCAATCAACCAAACCACAAGTCGACCTAGAAACAAAAAGGGAGCAAAGATCGCCCCGTGCTTGGTCCGGGCTCGGATAGTGTCAGGACGTTGTTTCATAAACCTCTCACACATCCCATCTTCGCCCCCCACCAGGGTCATACCTCCAGGGGACCAAGGGATCAGACTATCCGCCCGCCTGCCTGCCAGTCTGTCGGATAGAGGCGAGGTGTCTTTTTCTTTCGAGAAAACCACGCAGCAAGAAGCACGGGGCACAAGAAACACCCCGAGACAGGACGAGCAAAGGGAGACAACAGACCAGAGACAAGGAGCTTGCAAGGAGAAGACATCTCGACGATTAGGAAGAACTTGGGCTTTCAGTGGGAGGCAATCTCAGCTCAGAACTCACTTAAGTAAGTACCTATCTTGGTATCCGTACCTACCTACCTAGCCCCTGCTTTCGCGGTTGCAGCAGACCTAGCCCGGGCGCTGCAGCTCTCAGCACCAGCCCCCAGCAGCACTGCAGCAGCACCTAAAGACACCTACAAAGAGTCCCCCCAAGAGAAACTCAAGCTTACCTAGGTACTGAGACGAAAAAAACACAGGTGGACCCTGAGCAAGATCCCTCTTTCCTACTACCTTGCCCAGCTAGAAAACACACACTACGGCCGCGACGGCAACTAGCAGCAAGCAGCACTCGCTCCTGAGTGGTCCAAACACAGCCCACACCCCAGTTCCAAGCCTCGATTTCGGTAAAGAGGCTACGTACGACGACTCCAGTCTCTTGCTCGCCTTTCCCCAAAGTAGCTGACAACAACACCTCACTCCCAAAAAAAAGCGACCCTTCCGACGTCCATCGCTATCAATTGCCCTCTCGCATTGAGCATCGATACGGATTAGAGCTCCGCCCGCCGACGACCTACCACTTGAGCCATCACCTTTTGGCCCCCGCGTCGCTAGCTGTTGATCTCCGTCCTCTCTTGAGCTGGAATCCGGATCATCTCCACCACAGTAGCTCGGAGATTCCACGTACGCCCATCGAACAACCACACCCACCTGCACCGCTGCTCGACGAGATTACCGGCAAGATGACGCTCAAGGAGGAGTTCGCGACCCGCAACTTCAGTATGTTTTTTCCAGCGCGCTTGCCATTGGAAGCTATATTCGTCCACTAACCATTGTCAAAGGTATCTACGGACAATGGTAAGAGCTCCCTCTCGCCTAACCTCCGCCCTCCAGACTCGTTCAGCGACCTTTTCGACGATGCGACGCTCGACTCCGCGGACACATAAGTTGCGGAAGACACACCAAGGTCTCATGCGCGACTGCTCTGCGGACGCCGAGTCGAGCTTGTCGATGTGTAGAATCCGATGGGGGGATCACAGCTGACTCGAACATAGGCTGGGTGTCCTGTCCATGATCCTGTGCTTAGCACTTGGCATTGCCAACATCTTCACTTTCTACGTTCTGATCATCATCTTCTGCGCCCTCGCAATGTAAGTATCTACAACCCAGTCTATTGCTATTCTCTCGGCCGCCGGAACCCCGTCTAACCCGATCATCAGCGCATCGTCGTTGGTAATTCTCTTCATTGAGATTCCTCTGCTCCTCCGCATCTGCCCTACCTCGTCGGCTTTCGACGGCGTCATCCGCAAGATCTCGACCAACTACATGCGTGCCGGCGCGTACGCAGTCATGGCCGTCATCCAGTTTCTCAGCACCATCGTTCACACGACCAGCTTGGTTGCTGCGGGTGTCTTCCTCTCCCTGACGGCCATCTGCTACCTCCTTGCCGGTGTCAAGGGCCAGGCCTTCGTCGGCTCCAAGACGCTCGGCGGCCAGGGTGTCGCCCAGATGATCGTCTAAAACATACCCCGATAACCTGGCCTGCTGCCCGGTGCTGGAAGGCACCGACGTGGGGGTACCCAAGTGGTACGCTCGACGAAAAAGAGCCCCTCAACATCAATGATATCCCGGTGCCTGGAAGCACGACCAAAGGAGATGTACGAGACGACGAGTGTATAGGAAATCGAGTGGTGGGAGCTTTCTGGTGGTCACTTTCCGCCGCGCCGGCGCCGCGACGCCGGTGGGGGGAGGACATCGGAAAGGGAGACGCGAACTGTGATTTTGATATGGAACGGCCGGCATAGTCGGAAAGGAAACTCGGCGTACCGGAATGAGCTCAGGCTTTGTGTTTGTTCGACTTCGGTCGCGCTTTGGTTCCTAGAAGCTCCGATGGTCATGATAGCTTTGTTCTTACTGCCCTGGATTTATGGTTTTGAAGCAAGCGCAATCGCAATGGCTGTGTGACCAAGTTGCATCGTGCTCTCGGCTGCCCGCATACAACCCCCTGGGCAGTCGTGAATAGAGAGCTCAAGGTGCGGCCTGCTTCCATCGAGCACGGAGCTCGTCAGCCTCAGCGGTGAGTGATGAGCTTCGAACCACTCCCTCTCCGTTGGCGTAGCTCCGTCAGCGTAGCTCCGTCAGCGGGCTAGCCAGCTAGCGAGCGGCGGGGCAGATGAGAAAACACACTAAAGAGCGGGCAACCAGCATGTAGCTCATCATGCGGCAATGCTAAGCAGCCATGCCTGAACGATGCAACAACACCCCGAAGATCGTGAAGCTCGTGACCAGCTATAGGACCGACCAGGGTAAAACGTCAGTCTGCCGGCAAACGAACTAAGACGCTGCCCACCTGGCGTGAGGGGGAAGGAAACCAATTGTCCGTCCCCTCCTGTTCCCCGGATCCGACGCAATCGACCCCCAACAAACTGCTTTCTCCAAACCCTGTGAAACCTCGGATGTTGACGTAAAAGCACCAGCCAGCGTCTGCGGGGCGCGGGGGATCTGTTCCTCCTGCAGAACGAGGGGTTCTGAGGGAGGAAACGAGCACTAGGAAATCGATACCAGACCTTTGGCTCTACCGGTCATCATGATTACACGTCGTCAAGTCGAGCAATGGAGCGATACTGCGTGAGCAACAACACTACACTGATTTCGGTCCCAAGCTGCAGGCCGGCGGCCGTTCCGGATGGCAGCAAGGGAAACGGGGCGGCAGGGCCGCCTCCATGGCGTCATTAGCCACGGCGCCGAGTTGTACGCAGAACGAATATTGTACACTGGATATTGTACACACTGGCTAGAAAGCTCTGGCCCGTTCCACCGGCAACAGTACACTGTGAAGACGTGGAACGGAGATTCTGGGCCTGACCCACCCCGCCTTTATTACGGGACGGATGGACGGTGACGATTCATCAATCCACTCCACAGGGGTCCTGCAGGATTCAGTCAAGAAGGACCTATGGAACGCAACAAGAAAAGTTTGCAAATTGGGGTTGCTGTTTCAACGTGGGAGAGTGCAAATACGCTGAGCATTAACAGAGCCAGCCCTACTTATCCGTACTTCCTCGTGAAATCCAAGGTTTCCTCGTCCGCCTCGCTGCTCAGGGCATCTGGCACCGTCTGAAGGCGCAAACAGTATGACGGCCGCTGGGGCCGTGGATCGATCGTCAAAGAATGGGTCTGGTTGCGCTTCTCCCGTCTCCAGTTGACGGACGGGCTTGCGGAGGCGATTGGAGGGAGGCAACCTAACGGAGGAACTCCACTGAAATTCCATCGGAATGTTGTCAGTCGGGCCATCTGTGACGGAAGCTGTGCGGGCTGCAGCGCAGAACCGTTTGTGGTCCGTTGTCTGCAGACGGTGGGAGGGAGCCAAGACCGTGGCAGCCAGGACCCGTCCGATACTGTTGCGGACGCATCCTGGCCTCAGCACCGTCAGTCGCCGGAGAGCCACCGCAAGGACACGGCCAAGTGAGTAAGGCCTTCGCAGACGAGAAGTGTAAAGGATGTCAATAAATGCCTCCCTGGGGAAATAAATGCCTCTCAACTGCCAGCAGGTGATCCGGCGCCCGCCCAAAAAAAAAAAAAAAAGGGCTGAGTTTCCCGAGTTGCCATAGGTAGATGGAAGTCCGAGAGGCAGTGCCACAAGTCGGGAGCTGCAAATATCCAAAAAAGAAGAAGCCCGGCAACAACGGCGCCCGCAGTAGCAGTCCGAGAGACGAGAAAATTCAATTAAATGGAGCTTCGCGTGTCTGGTTGATGCGGTGAAGATACACCCATCCATGGCTGGACCGGGTCGGTACACGGCGAGTACCTGCTTGTCTTCAATTCAACGTGGGAAGTGTGTCGTGGCTGCCATCACGAAGTTCCAATGGCGGGTTGCGGTTGCAGAAGGGCAGGGGTACGTCGAACGGCTCTCTCTCTTTCTCTTTCTCCCGCGTGCATGCTCATGTTCCAGGATCCTGTGGTATCGAGATCCAAAGGAACGAGACACCGTCGCCTGGCCAGCTGTAAGCCGGTGCGCTTTCAATGCAGAGCTTGCAGCATCTCGTGGTCTTGCTGTACAGTGGGTCTGGGTCCTTGGACGCAGCGGTGCCATGGGCTTGAGTCGCACTGTGGATGTCGAGTACACAGTGTCTCTAGGAGTATGGATACCTTTTCCCGGGTCGCCCATCCGGTTCCTGAACAGGTTCTTGAGGCTGTACCTGGCGACGTTGTGTAGGTACTATGGTAGGTACCTAATTACCGGCTTGCGTTCGAACTTCGCCGGGCTCTTTGGGGGGCTCGTGGCTCCTGGGCCCCCGGGGGCTGGCAGCGGCGTTCCCTGGTCTGGCCCGCCTGAGCCCGGCCGCCTGGGGTGAGGTGGTCATGGTCAGCGGGTGACTTTTCGAACTTTTCTCAGTGGACAGTTTCGATTGGGACGCGGGCGGGCTCGACCTTGGACCAGACGAATCCCTGTGGAGCTCCCGTCCACTGTGACCCGGCGGGCCTCTCCACTGTGGACTGTCTTGGGCAGAGCAGGGCTAGGTCGGGTACCTGAGACCCATTGACGGGCAAGTTAGACAGGACTGCTTGCCTGCTGAAGGCGATAGATATGAAGATAAGACTAGAGGTCAGATAGGTAGGTAGGTAGTTAGGAACCTACATGGTATTCAAGATTGCCCTAGACCCAGATAAGAAGACACAGAGTCCGACATCCATATTCCACGAACGAAAACCGAAATCTGGGTTGGTTCAGATTCAGAAGAACGAGACTGGCGGATGGATGTGCCTGCTGATGCGCCAAGCTCACCCTACCGGTTGGCGGGCTTCACAATCGTGATGGGGTCAAAGGTCTCAAGGCCCCCCCTTCCGAGCGCCTCAACTGGACTTCCTTGACGCAGGTGACTCGGGATGGGTTTCGTTTCTGATTCTAGATTTGACGCTGACGCGAGCACGCAAATGGGACGCTGCGCACGCACGTTTGATCTGGTATCTGCCCAGTGTGTGTTAGTCCTGCTAACAGCTAATGGCCGAGGAATCCACCGTGTCTTTTTTTTTTATTCTGATTCTGGACTTCGTCTCCGTTCCTGCTGCTATTTCCAGATCGTGGCCTGGGATCCCTGAAAACGGACGGGCAACCGGCCGACGGTTGTTGGATTCCACTGTTGCTGCTGCCCGCTGCCGCGGTTGAGCCTCCGGCCCGGGCACTCAGAGCTGCCACGCAGTGCGAGTTACAGCACGTACACCCAGTACCGTATGAAAGGTAGGTAGTTGTAGTTGCCGAGTATCGATCGATCGATTGATGTGGGTGGGATGATCGAGAGTTTCTCGGTCAACTTTTTCTCTCTCCCTCTCTGGCTCGGGAGCAACCAGCCAACACCTATGCAGCTTAATCTGACCGCGAGCTGGAAGGTAGATACTTGTTGTCTGCCGCCTCAACTGAATGGCAAACCATGCCCAGAAGCGACATGGACAACTCACCTTCTCATAGCAGCTAGCAGCTGATGGTGCTCGCTTTGTCTGGTCCGGTGGGCTTTCTCGTGTCGTTGAAAGGAAGGGCTTCCCCTGACGTCCCAGATCCTCGAAAGAGGTACAGCAAGAAAAAAAAAGGAAGGTACCGGGCTAGCTTACATCCCGAGGCAGGTACACCGTACTTCCATTGCCTTACCCAGCCCTGGGCGCGGTGCGTATCGCAGACTCGCAGACTCGCAGCACCTATCTCCCGCGCCTCCTTTCTCCAGCGTCTGCCGTATGATGCACTAGTGGGCTAAAATGGCGGGGTACTGTGGGTTTTCCCAAACCAAATCATCCAGCATAGTGCCAATGCCTAAAGGGACTTACTGTATGACCTCTGCGCGTCTCCACGAGTCCAAACCACACACCAGACACGATGCACGTCTGCACACCTGGCAGACGCAGAGAAGAGAGCACTCAAAGTACACCTCACGCCTCTACAGAGTACCTACCTTGCTTGCTTGCTCCCGCTGTACCGGCATCGTGCACCCCTGCTCCAGCGTCCAGGGAGGTACGTCGTCCGTGACTGGCTGAATGGCGACGGCAGCACCGTCACCGAACCAGCTGGTTTCGTCAATCCAGAATATAAAAGTCGACGCCTTCGTGACATTCTGACCCTGCTTCCCCCCCCCGGTTTCGATTGTCAAATCTGTTCAATGCCTCTACTCAGCCTGCAAATTAGTTCCACGGACTCTTTTTTCTTGCTCCTCATATTTAGTGTGCTGCAATAACGCCGGCTTGCCACATCCCCAACACCAACACAAACGCCAACAGCTCTTATCCTTATCGCTGTCTCCCTCTCACCAAGCTGTAAGTGGCTCTCCCCCGGTTCGCCGTCGTCATCCCTCTCCCGTCTGCTGCTTTCGTCTGTCCCACCCCTTTCCCCCGCCCTTCCCGTCCCCCTTCGAACCCCAGCAGAGGAGGCCGGCTGGTCGTCCAATGCTCTGCTGCACAATGTCAGCACACCATCGTCTACACCAGCCGGCCCAGCTGTTGGGGCAAGCAGGCGGGGCCCACCTGGTCTCTTCATTTCAACCGGGGCTCAGCTATCACCGTCCAAGAGAGTCGGAGGGCAAGGCGGTGCGGTGCAACGCAGTGCGGCACGCCTCCAGCTTGTGTACTTTATCGTGATACGCCACCATCGCATCACCGAAAAGGAAAAACAATCTTTTATCAACGAGATTGACCTCAAAAACTCAAAAGTTGCTACCCCCGTCACCTGTCCCAATGCTGAGCGACTACCCGCCCCTGTCCTCATTGTCAATCTTCACGCCTACGCCTACCTTACCCTGTCTCGTTCAGCCGCCCGTTATCTCGCATTTAGCCCCCTTTCCCTGCTGCCATACGAAGGGCGTTCGAAATAGACGGTCAGACAAGACCAGACCGAGCTGGGCCGGGAGATTGTTTTTGCGCTCCGCTTTATTTGATACGCCGCCAAACCTACATGCTAATCGCACCCTTTAGGTTTTCAGAACCATCCACGCCTGTCTATAACAAAACTCGACCGCCGCTCGTCACTAAGAGCACGCTCCCAACAGCGACCTTAATTACCTATTCTTCACCGAAAAGCTTCCCCACAGAGACACGATGTCTACCGCGTCGGTACAACCTCCCGTCATCCCTCCTCGACCCTCGAGGAGTCAAGACAAAGAGGAGAACATCAACACGTCGTCCCTGCCCAAGATCCCTCCTCGCCCCATCAAACGCTTTGAGCGATCCATCTCTCCGAATCCTGATCGTTTTGCGCCATCTCCCTTGAACGAGAGCCCCTTTTCCAAGAGCCCCAAGGCCACTCGATCCTCGCCCAGCAATGGATTTCTCTCCTCGGACCCCGTCCACCGCCCCGGCAGCGTCTCTATGCCTTCCGTGGGCGAAGAGGGCAACGAGTACGATATCGTGAACGAGGCCGTGGCCAAGTCGCCCCCGAAGGCGCCCTCTTCCCCCGAACACACACGCTTCGCTGCCGAGGACCTCAAGCTGCACGCTCCCAAGCCCACTGTACCTGCCCAGAGCGCCAAGCAGAGGGTCCAGGCCGTCACTCGCACCGACTCAGACAAAGCTGCGTCGTTTGGCATCGGCAAGCCCAGCAGCGACGAGACCAGGCCGAGCAGTCTGAGGAAGAAGGCCAGCTCTAGCCAGATGTCGGCCAAGTCGGAGAGCGTTTTTGGTGATGAGGAGCATGGTATCCCGGAAATTGGCCAGCGTGTGCCAATGAACCCCCATCTCGGCGATGTGCAGGCCCCGTCTCCCGCCCCGGGATCTGGCGCGGCTCCCGAGTCCTTGAGGTCGGGGACTCCTCGTCACCACTCTCGCAAGCACAGCTCTCGCGGGTTCAACGAGCTGCCGCCTGGCAGTTACGGTCTCCACGGCCACAGCTCGGCACTTCCCACGGACAAGCTTGAGAAGGCTTGGTACGACAAGCACCCTGACACCTTGAAAAAGGACTGTTCTACCCAGCTCCATGACCGCCAGAACGACTTTGCAATGAGCAGTACTGAGCTCAACAAGATTGTTTATGAGACGCACAACCGAGGATCGGGAATGGGTATGCAGTTACACTAAACAGAAGGGTTCGGGCAAATGGACTGACTGACTTGTGTAGGAACTTCTGCTGCGTATGCAGGCACTCCCAGCGAAGAAGTCGGATACCATGCCTCCGAAGAGTACACTTCGCGCATGTCTTCGCCTCGCCCGCATTCCAAGTCTCCCGAACTCCAGCGCATCAAGTCTCCCCTGAGCCCGCTCAGGGATTCGCACCCTGACATTGCCGTCTCGTCAGAGAATGACGACGACCACACCGTACACGTCGATGAGTCGCACAACCGTCGTAGGAGCTTCGTCTCTCACGATCCTGGCCATGAGGACAAGTACAGCGCACCCATCCTGGCGGAAGACGAACGCGAAAAGATTGTTCACCCGTACGACCTGCAGCCTGCGGTTGAGCCTCCCCCGGAACGCTCTGGCAGCGCTTTCGAGATTGAAAAGGCCCGGAGCCGGCCCACAAGCCGACCCACTAGCATCTACAACAACCACTCACAGCCCGAGTTGACATCCACACCGCTGGAAGATGTGGAAGAGTACGAGCCGCTGTTCCCCGAAGACGGAAAGGAGGCGAAGACCTCCGAGTCCGAAGCGAATACGTGGAAGCCCCGCCACAAGTTCCCGAGCAAAGATGTTTGGGAAGATGCCCCCGACAGCGTGAACTACACCGCCGTAGTGTCAACACCCGAGCCTGCCGACGAAGAACGCCCTTCGTCCCGAAAGCGCTCCGAGCCTCGCACCGAAACACCTGCCCACGTTTTTGCCCGGAAACAGGAGGAGCTTGCGGAACAAGAAGCCCAGGGCTTGGACACCAAGCAGAAGAAGCCAGTTCCGATCGCGCTGCAGCAGACGAAGGAACAGGAGGCGCGTCCAGGCATGGCCAACCGTTTCCCCAGCCGCGACGTCTGGGAGGACACTCCCGAGAGTTTGCTGCATGAGACTGAGGTCGATACCCCCGAGCCCGTGGAGGAGACCTCTGCCGAGAAGCCTCAGGTCCCATCCCGGCCGCAGAAGAAGGGTTCGGGTTCGAGTGCTACCGCAGAACCTCCTGCCATTCCCGAACGACCGAAGCCGAAGCAGACACTGAGCGACGACAAGACGAAACCGGCTGTATCGGACAAGCCCAAGCCTCAGATTCCCGCTCGTCCCACCAAGACTATTCCCTCTGGTGTCGACTCGAAAGAACAGGACGCAGCCCCCAAACAGAAGCCTGCCGTCCCCGCTAGGCCCGTCGGGGGCAAGATCGCTGCTCTCCAGGCTGGCTTCATGTCAGATCTGAACAAACGCCTCCAGCTTGGCCCTCAGGCCCCAAAGAAGGAGGAACCGCCTACCGCAGAGGAGCCAGCAGAGAAGGAGAAGGCGCCCCTCACCGACGCAAGGAAAGGTCGTGCACGTGGCCCTCAGCGCAGAGCTCCCGCCAAGGCCGCGACTCCTGTAGCTGAGGCCCAGTCTGCGGGTCCGACCTTGTCGTTCTCACCTCTCAGGATATGCTGGAGCATTGGTGACAGTGGCGTGCTCGAGGTCGACGACGAAACCAAGTCAGCACCCAGTGAGGAAGAAGTGCCACAGCCGAAGACCTCCAGCTCGGAAAAGACGGAGCATATCGACCCTGTCGCAGACGAATCCGCCGAGACTGAACATACAACCGAAGTCCCAGCTCACGAGGAGACGAAACCTACGCAAGCAGCCGAAGAAAAGGTTGAGACTCCTGTCGAGGTTCCTGTCTCAGTAGACAAGGAGGCCGAGGCGCCCAAAGAGGAGGTGAAGACTCTCGCTGCCAACATGGCCGGGGAACCTGTCATCGAGGCTGTCGTCGAGGGGAAAAAAGATGAAGTTGAGCCTGTTGCGGTAAAGCAGACGGGCGGCGAAGAAGCTTGATAGATGCTGTGGTTCTCACGGCACGAGAGTGAGTATGCGTTAGCGGCATGAGGCGGAGCAAAACACTAGACAGACTGCCTGTTTGCGTTGATGGGTTCCTCTCTCTGATTTGGTTCGATGGTTATCGGGTCATCCAACTAGTTTATACGTTCTCTAACTTGACCATCTGGCTTTGCAGCGTTGTTGAATAGGTAGCAATCAGATAATGCGTTTGTTGTCTCTTTCTCGAGGAAGGACAGCGTACCGCCCCCGCGCGTCGGCTTGTGGATGACATCTAACAACGCCTGGTGCGTGATGGTGTCGACCTAGACTACCAAGGCGACGGTGTAAAACAACTAACTTGTAGAACCCGACACCGACTCAGCACGAGGCCTAGCGCTCTACGTGAATGTTCACGTTCTACAGCGCTCAGGCTGCTAACAGGTTTGTTGTGTTGCTCATAAGCAGTGATGACTAGTCGGTTTGAGACCGGATACGCGTAAATTTGTAGTCTCCCAGAAAGACACTACAGTAGGGCACACGTAAAAGTAGAAGTAATATATAATAGTATCTGTTAATCATCCTTGAAATACACTCAGACTCTTATGGTGCATGACCCCCTGGCATTGACAGCGTTAATACCACATACTCAAAAGCAAAGCGCCTGAGGGGCACAATCAGTCCCTTATCAGTATTTGGTGTTTTCGAGTCAAACTGAGGGCGCCAGGACCCATGATGCCGTGGCCCGCCGCACGAAAGGTCTACGGCAGCGCTGATCCGGACTGAGCAGGAAAACTCAGAGTGGGAAAAAAGAAGGGTTGTTCTCCACAACCTGAATCGAACAGGTGACCTTTCGATCATCTTGGGCGATGAAACCATTACAGTCGAACGTGATGAACCAACTACACCATGCGGAGATGTCCCGGGCAGCAATGGAAGAGGCCCATGTGTCGCGACAGGATGGGAGAAGCGTCGTGGGGCGGCGCGTTGAGAGAGGGTCTTTCGGCGGAAGCGAGTGGTCGTTAGTAATGCCGGGGTTGGTCAGTTTGCAGAGTGAGAAGACAATCTCTCTACTGGCATCAGAGGAGAACAAGCAAGCAGTGGAGAGGCACATCTTGCTGTGCGTTTTGAGATTCGTAATTTTGTGGCATATGCGTGTTCTGGCTTTCGACCAGGGCACCGGCAATAGGCCCAAGGATTTAAACAAGCTTGTCGCCGTTGTTTATAGCAACATGATACGCATGGGGCTTCTGACAGGGACATGTATACAAAACACAAGTATGCTAGAGCACCAGTGAGTGAATAGCGAGGAATGATTCACTGATATATTCAATCGCGGCTTTACTCCTTCCAATGGACAAGGCTTTAAGAAGTCCCGCTCCACTCGCGCGAGTACGGAAGTGCTGAGAGAGTTCCCTCAACTTGAAGAAAGAAGAGGCGATAGAGAAAACATTACTCTTTCGGTTTAAAGCCGTGTTCATGGGAACGACGTTTCAATAACCCCCCCTTTTGACAACTGGCGATTCGCTGTCTAGGCCAGTTAGCCGATCCCAAGTAAGCCCTACACAACTACCACACACAATAAGAGGTTATCTGTTGGTTTCAGCTGTTTCCGGCCTTGGGCTTACTGTTTGTTTCTGCACTTTGGGCCGAGAGAAGAGGAGAACATGCCCAAAAAAAATATCCCAAAAAGATGTGCAAACGACAAAAGAACTGATTTCGCCCGGACTTGAACCGGAGACCTTCAGTGTGTTAGACTGACGTGATAACCAACTACACCACGAAACCGATGAACACCTTGGTAGATGTTGTGGCGATGGGAGGTCTGTAGCTTAACCCCACTATGTTGTGCCGGACGAAGGGGTGCGCGACGACCAGTGGGCGTCTGCCGTTCTGCAGGGCAACCTGATTTATAGGAGGCAGGGAAACGTGGATGTCGCCCCCCCTCCCTTTTATCTTGTCGCTTGTGTGTTCCCGGAAAAGACAGAACAACCGCTGGCCAATAGCTTTCATAAAACAGTTTTCTTTCCTGTGGTCGGTAGCTAGATATGCTGGCGTGTGTCGTCTGGGCCATGATCGTTCCTTCCCAGCTTCTCAGCAACGTGCCCCACCTTCCCAACAACATCCCAAAATTCACTTTCCCATCTCATGGTGGGACCCAAGTCGGGAGCAGCCCCACCAGCAGAGCCCCAAGCGCCCCGACCAGCAGGTATAAAATCTCGACCGTCGACCGCAGTTTTCAGAAATTTTCTCTTTTTCTTCTTCATGTCGACAATACTTCAGTATGTGCACACCCTACCCTGCCTAGGCCTACCACCGCCTCGACGGTGTGAGATCTTTGCTAACCACCGCGCCCAACAGGAGAATCATTTCTATAGTATTCGACCTCTTCTTGGTTTCCCAAAGAAGCCACAGATCCCACCCTGGTTGATGATTGATATCCTCGACGCCCTAGAGTGAAGAACTCTTATGGTTGCTCTCGATCTGTCCGCAAGGACGGCGGCCTGGGACTTGCTCCTTTGCTGTATAGAGAGCGGTGATGATCTCGTCCCCGTCTGCGGTCTTGCCTTCGGGCGCGTGGTCGGGGTGGGTGTCGATGGACGTCTGACAGGCGGTTCAACTTTTTTTTTTTTTTTTTTCATTGCGTATTGGAGCTGGTCTCTGGTCGTGAAGAAGAAAATTTCCTCTGGTTCATTGCTGCCATACTGGTCATCATGTGGTAGCGGCTAACATTTCTTTTACCGCGTGGAACGGAGGAAGAAATTTTCAACAGCACTTGCTTCGCTACCTTTCGCTATCAAAAATAGTTAATAATCACTAGAGATGAGGATACCAAAAGGCTAGCTTCAAATGTTTAGATCACCGTATAGTATATCATGCGCCTAAGCCTAAATCCAGAACCATTCTGTTGATACACAACGAGGCCCCAATGCTGTAAATGAAACACAAACATGCCTGTCCGGCGTACTCCCGTTTACTCGGCCACCCACACAGCGCTCATGCCCATGCCGGTACCGATACACATGGACGTGTTGCCAATCTTCTTGCCCGTCCGCTTAAGCTCGTACAGCAGCGTCGAAACCTGCCTTGCGCCGGTGCAGCCCAGCGGGTGCCCGAAGGCGATGGCACCGCCCTTGGGGTTGACCTTCTCGAAGGGAATGCCGAGCTGCTCGGCGCTCCACAGGCACTGCGAGGCGAAGGCTTCGTTGATCTCGTAGATGTCAACGTCCTCGGTTGCGATGCCAGCCAGGGCGTTGGCCTTGGGGATGGCCTTGGCGGGACCCTGACCCATGAGCAGGGGCGGCAGACCGACGATGGCGGCCGACACGAACTTGCCGAGGATGGGCTGGCCGAGGCGCTCGGCGGTGGAGCGCTTCATGAAGAGAACGGCGGCGGCGCCGTCAGAGACCTGCGAGGCGTTGCCGGCGTGGATGCTGCCGTCCTTTGCGAAAGCGGGCTTGATCTTGCCCAGGGACTCGGCGGTGACACCGGCGCGAATGCCGTCGTCCTTGTCGACGGTGATCTCGCGGGTCTCGCCAGACTTGGGGTCCTCGAACTTAACCTTGAGGGGGACGATCTCCTCGTTGAAGAGACCCTCCTGCTGGGCCTTGGTGGCCTTGGCGTAGGAGGATGCGGCGAAGGCATCCTGCTTGGTGCGGGCAATTCCGAGGTCGCGGGCCATGTCCTCGGACAGGACGCCCATGGGGACCTTGCAGTTGGCGGCCTCGGGGAAGTTCTCGAGGAGCTCGGAGAACTCTGAGACAGCCGCGGGACTGGACAAAGGGTATTAGCTCCAGGTTGGAGAGGGGTGGGGGGTTGTGTTCGGGGGCTTGTTCGAGCAAACTCACCCGTATTGCGTCGACATGCTCTCAACACCAGCGCCGATGCCGATCTCGATCATGCCAGTCTTGATCTGGTTGATGACATCGACGCAAGCCTGCAGACCGGACGAGCACTGGCGGTTCAGGGTACGAACAGCTGTGGTCTGGGGGAAACCGGCCACGAGGGCTGCGGCGCGCATCTCGGTAGCACCACCGCCGGGGGCCAGGACGGTGCCGACGGCAATGTCTTCAACGAGGGCAGGGTCGATCTTGGAGCGGTCGAGGAGGGCCTTGAAGGCGCCTGCCATCAGGTCGGAGGCCTGGGTGTCCTTGAAGCCACCCTTGCCTCCCTTGGTGAAGGCCGTCCGAAGAGCTGCGGTGACTACGACCTGAGAAAGGACTGTCAGACGACAAGCTGGCTTTTTTGGGGGGCATGTCAAGGTCGGGAAGACGCTTACATCGTCGGGGTTCTTCTGGAGGAGCTTATCCTTGTTGCTGCCGCCAGAAAACTGGCCACCAAGTTGAGTCAATCTCTCGAGGGCTATTCCGGGATTCAGATCAGCAAAGAAAGAACCGTTCGGGTCAATACCAGCTACTTACCACCCATTGTAGTAGATGTGACGCTTCAAAGGTGATAATAGATTAAAGAGAAAGTTTGGCAAGGACAATGGTTTTCAACGGAAGTGTGAGAAGAGATAAGTATGTCAGGAATATGTAAGACCAACAGCCGGCGGGGGAAAGCTCTCTCTGGTTCGGATGCAAAAGTGAGCCTCGGATGTTTGAGGGAGACTTGACAAAGGAGCCGCGATGCCACATCCGCCACGAGAAATAGCGGTCCGGGATGCATTGGCATCTGGGGGCGCTGATGTCAGCTGGGGTCGAATTCCGACCGAGGCATTCCAGCGACCACACCGCATTGGTGCGACGCGGAGACCCGCCCACGCTAGCAAGCTTTCACATGCCACTGTTTCCACGGTTTCTGCTGCAGCTCCACGCCTCCGCCTCCCCCGTACGCCGCCCCTGGGCCTTCTTGCGGGGAGGGGCGCCGCAGCAACAGCCCTCTTCACGGAGTGACAAGCTGTCGTTGGACTGGGCGGCCCGGCGTTCTCCAATGACATGCGTCACAAGCATCTGCAGCTGATCTTCAACGGACGTTTCTTGATTTGTCGTGTTCGTCACGGGTCAATTTTTTTTTTTTTTTTTTTTTTTTTTTAATTTAGATTTGCCTGGCCTGCTTACGGGCCAAATCTTGGTTACTGAACATTCGGACTTCCTGATGGTTACTGATGTAGGTATGGCGTGGGAGACTCTAAACCAATTAGTTAGGAAAAGAGGCCGGAAAACAGTCTTTGTCCCGAAACTACGGTCTCTCCAAAAGAAGGGACCACGTGTTTTCTTGGCTTTGGAGACGCAGGATCCGTGTATGGGCTTGTTACCCCGTGCTTTTCCACAACAGCCCAAACGACATGTGAATATTCGCGAGTCAAGAGCTGAGCAACCGGCCTTAGGATGACGCCGAAGCGTTGCAGTGTCGCAATCAGAGGCTCGATAGCCATCCTGAAAGCAACACCAGCTTTCAAAAGAGAAGCACTTCTCCGGAGCCACAAAGTCGCGTCAAATTACAGACACAATGTGAACATGATACGGCAAAATCGTCTACGTGTCTATAGCCATGACCTTGACGGACCTCTACAGCTTCGGCTTGATCAGGGACAGTCTCTCCTTCAGCGCCGCCTCCGCCTCTTTCTCTATCCTGGGGACCAAGTCCTTGACTGACGGGATATCGTGAATCAAACCAATGACCTGTCCGGCCGTCCAGACCTGTAGAAGCACGCGCATTAGCAAACCGTCCTCACGCATCAGGGGAAAATCACTCACGCCGTAGTCCGGATCGCCTGTGATGAAGACCTCCTTCCCGCGCTTCCCGCTGACTAGAGGGGCGATCTCGGAGAACTCGCCCGACGTGCTCTCCTGCTCGACCTTGAGCGCCTCCTCCGTGACCTTGTTTCGGTACAGCCGCGTCGTGTTCCTCCATCGCCTCAGAAGCAGCGCCGTGTCAGTCTCCTGCGCCTTGACGATCTCCTCCTTGATCTTGTGGTGCACCGGGGCCTCGAGGGTGCACATGAAGCGCGTGCCCATGTTGATGCCGCAGGCGCCCAGGCACAGCGCCGCCGCCAGACCTTCTCCGTCGGCGAAGCCTCCGCTGGCGATGAAGGGCACCTTGAGCGACTGGCGCGCGCGCGACAGCAGGATGAAGTTGGTGATGTCCGACTCGCCGACGTGGCCGGCACACTCGAAGCCGTCAATGCTCAAGAAGTCGACGCCCAGCTTCACGGCGCTCTGGGCGTGGCGGATCGTCGTGCACTTGTGGAGGATCGTGACGCCGGCAGCCTTGAGCTGCTTGATGACGGGGCCGGGCGAGTTGCCGGCCGTCTCGACGATTTTAATGCCCTCGTCGATGACGACCTGGGCGTAAGCACCGTAGTCCGGAGGCACGAGGGCGGGCAGGAGGGTGATGTTGACGGCGAAGGGACGGTTCGTGAGCGTCTTGCAGCGGCGGATCTCCTTGCGCAGATCTTCGGGGGTCGGGAAGATGAGGGCGGTGATGATGCCCAGGGCGCCAGCGTTGGAGACGGCCGAGGCAAGGTCGGCCGTTCCGACGTGCTGCATGCCGCCTTGGACGATGGGCACTGCGCGAGGCGATCAGCTCGACTGGGTCCTGACGACACGTCGTCTTGTCCGCATCGACGTGTTTGACGTACCTTTGATACCCAACCGCCGGGTTAGCTCGGTGTCGAACGGCATATTGGGCAGAGAGCTGCGGCGTATGGTCTTCTTTCCTCTCTAGGTATGGCAAGGCACAGTATTGAATGTATGTGTGACGCGAAGGGGCACGAAATCACTTCTCTAGAAACGCGGGAAAAGAGACAACAACTTCTATCGCATGTCTAGATGGTGCTGAGGGTGAATTAAAACAAAGCGCCGTCACAGGAGAGAGCCAGAGAGGCGCAGCGATTCTGACGGCTGTCTAGCTGACTCGGTCCGGCCGCGGTGGTGGACATGGAAGGACACTGGGCGACCGGTCTACTGCGCTCAGGTTAGCCCCGGTCGTCGGTGGCTTTTGGCTGTGGGGTACCGAGGTAACTCGGCCTCCACCATGTCCATTTCCCCCGCGCCCCCAAGCCCCCTTCCCCTGACATCCCTAACTTATTATTACTGACCCTTCCAAGGTGTCTGTCTACCTAGGCAGTCGGGTCATTTATCGATTACTTCCAACCTCCTGGGATCACGACCGTCTCTCACGTGGCACGCCGAAGATTACGTCCACGAGGACGGACTATTTCCGCCCGAGAGAGACAGCCGTGTACCTCGGTCCCCAACCACCAGCTGACCGTCTGATTCTAGTGTACGGCAGCTCTTCTGACAGAGAATGAGTACAGCAAAGATGGAAGACGTGCTGGACGCGTCGCACGTCAGTTGAGACGGAAGGGTCTTCAGTGCCCTGGGGAAGGACGCACTGCATCATATCATTGAGGCCTCTTCGACACTCTTAGGCGTGTTGGCGCTGACGCTGTGCTTCCCAACATGGCAACTAGAGAAACCCCCAATTTCAAAATATTCGTCCAGGCAGCCCAGCCCAGGCCCAGCCCAGGCCGCACACACCCGATGGGGTCGTTGATACCTGACAGCCAGTTGGTCTGAATCTGAAGCTTTGTCGATTGGATGCCTCGCCCTGTCCCTACGCCCAGTGTACCTCGTCCTCGGCGCATTGCCCCATCTACCCCCAATCTGGCGGCTCTTTGAGCTCTTGGGTATCACAGCGTCCACGTTGCGCAACGCGGATCCGACGTCAAGGGACGTCATCTGGCACACTTGCCCGTTGGCCGCGAGCTTTCGCTGCTCGTATTTACTCAATCTTTGCTGCACCCGCGACGCCCATGGACTCTAATCTGTTCTGTCCGACCTTTGCCGACCGACGCGGAGCCGGTCGAGACGGCCATCCAAGGCGCACTAGTCGACGGGACGCCGACGCCCTGAATAGAAGCCCAAGTGCAACCTCGAGCCGGGCCAGCTGGAGCCCGACATGTCCGTCATACTCGGGAGGCCCACCGCAGCGGGAGCGGAGATTTCGACCTGCCTAGTCTCGGGCTGCGATCCGCTTGCCACCGACCTGCCCCGGATTTGGCTCTAGTTCGCCCTGGCAGCCTGCAATGGCTGCATATGCACTCGACCTCATCAGACAACCCCCCGATCTACACACCTGGCCGTTCGTGTTGGGCCATTCGAGCTGGGCTTCGCTGCAGGTCATGCCAGCGCCCGGAACACCTTCGCCATTGATACAACCATCGTGGAGCAGTCCGTTGCTTTTTCCCGCTGCATGCCGTCTTCCTCGTCATCTCGAAACTGGCCTTGGCATGTCACCGTCCCTGGCAGTCGTCGTCTGCTGATCTTTCCGTCTATGCCTCTCGATGTCGGGTTCGATGATGCGATGAAGCTCCATCGCGATATCTTGCAGCACCGATGAGGTGTGGGCAACAGGTAACGACACGTCTCTATCGAGCGTTGTCCGGCGGCCTACAATTCCATCTTGCTGCCCATGTTCCTTTGGGAGTCTGAAGCCTAGAGTACTCCCAGTGAGCTCATCTCCGAGACGTGACCTCCATGCGCCGCCAGCCATTATTCGCGGGCGCAAGGCGATGCGTGAGAACCTTGGACCCTATGTACCTGCTGTGATTCTTACAGATCAGCCTGGGTCGTGTGGATTCTGGAAAGGCGCTTCCGCCCCTGCAGCTTGATCTTCCTCCCCTTGCGGCCTCCCAAGCCATGCGAGGACGATCGCTTACGAGCATCACCTCGCTGGCAACCAGGCGGGCGATGGCATGCAGATAAGAGGAAGGGCGCTATCCACGTGGGCTTTAAACAGGGCGTGGGAGAAGCAGCCAGCCGTTGCTAGATAGATGATGTGGCAAGCATAGCCAAGGAACGAGATTCCTCTGATATCGACACGTAGCCTGCTTCCAAAAGGTGCAGCTGCGCGACCTCTGGTCGTGTAAAGTTGCGAAATCCTTGTTCCGGATGCCTTCGTACGGCTGCCGTCTGCATTTCTGGCTGGGTCCGGTGGGACACAGGCGGGAGATGTACATTTGACGTCGGTTCGCTGCATCAAATACAGCTTGGTTCCCGTTGCTGTGTTGTCCGCGCCTCGCAGGGCGGCCGAATGGCTGGCGTTGCTCCTTCTATTCGCTCGCGAGTTGCGGCAGCAAGGTAGTCCGATGCTCTTGTTCCTCCGGGCTCCCCCAATGACATGAGCTGGGATGCGGTCTTCGATGATGCTGGCGAGCAAGTCGGGGATGTTCGGGTATGCGGGCCCCGCCGAGACACGCAGATGCTGTCCTGCAGAAGCACCATTCGCTTCCAGCCAGGTCGTTGACAGATGAACGCGTGCTATGCCATGCAGAGACAGGCATGTTTCTGACTCTGGTCGTGTTGCTGCAGGCGTATGTGTGCTGGAAGGAACCCGTCCGTGCCGGGTGGTAGGCCCAGGATTAAAAAAGAAAAGTCGCTTTCCTCGTCATGGATGATGGGAGCATCGAAGCTGCGGAGCACGAAGAGGAGCCCGACGAGCCATCCGGATCTATACCACAACTCAAAGCACCCGGTCCCATGCCCCGTTTGCCGTTGCCTCCGCTGCCAGTGTACAACTCGAACAAGGATCCAAGCTCCTGAGGCAAACATCCAGGCGGGCGGGATCAAGCGTCAGTGGGAGGTTGGCCGGCCAGTATCATCGGGCTGCTGCTGACCGCCCCGTCACGGTTTCGTCAATGTCCGTACGCTAATACATGGCAGAGAAGAAGAGAGCGGGAGATGGCGCTAATGAAGCTGGACTCGGAAACGTGCCATAGCTGCGGTAAGGGCTGAGCTGCCAGGGCATATATCTGTCGCCATCATCGTTATCGCCTTATTAGTCTCCAATCGACTTACACGGACTGCTATGCCCTCAACTCCCGGCGAAAACGTCCAAGCGTCGACGTTGGTGCGATTGTTGGTCTCAGATAGGCCCGTTAGGGGCACGTCGGACCGTCTGCCTCGAGAACGAAGCAAGGTACACTACTCTGTACGACTCTGTTTCGGTACCCTATTAAGTAGTATCCGCCGCCCAAGAGACAGAAGCTGTGGTAGGCCCGGGGGATGTTGGGACTGGTCCCGACGGGTTGGTCAAGGACTCCAGTCGACCAGATGGACCCTGGTGCTGGTGCTGTTGCTGACACCTTACCCTTGCCTTCGCTGGGCTCCTCCTGCATCATGGAGCACCAGTTCCCCGTTCTTGTTCGTACGACTGCCAGGGCCCGCCAAGTGCAAACGCCGATCTGCTAGCAAACATTGGAGCGGATCGGTGCGGCCGAATTGCAAGGACGTCTCCGGCGGCGGTGATGATGTGCGGGCTTGCCGCAGTGTTTCCTTCCATCGAAATAGAACCCTAAGCGGCTTCAGTCTTAGGCCGCCTGCCTGTGAAGCAATCCTGATGGGCAGAAAAAAAAAAAAGGGGGTGTGAGGTCGCATTTAGGTGTATGCCAGTGACGAAGATCAGGAACGAGGAAGGGATTTTGTGTCGACTTTGAGTTTGACTGAGCTTAGCGACCGGGATTGGGCCAGAAACCTTGCCCTCGAGAGGGCAAGGACGACCCTGGCAACCTAGTCCCTGTAAGCTAGCTCCTACTTCATCCTGCTGTTGTTCCTGCTGCTGCCCGCTGAGGAGGAAGGTGATCAGGGCCTTTGCATGATTCTGGCATCTTCTTCTCGAATCACAATAGTGTACGGATACATGAACGCGCCGTCGTTGCTGCAACTCGGAGCAAGCAGTTTCCTCAGGCCGTATCTGTATGGAGACACCAAGACAAGAGAGTTCCCAGAAACCCCCTGCCTGTTCATGATAACCTCATCACGTCAATTCCTTCGCCGCGGAGAGAGGGCCTTCTCACCGCATCGTTGATCACACTGCATTGCGTGTCGACAATGTCAGGTCTGGCGGCACTGGGTCCAGAGAGCCCCTACCGCGGAGTCACATCCTTCCCTCAGTGCTTTCCCTCCGAGGCAACCTAGTGTAAGTTTGAGACCAAAAGACGGTGAAAGCGAAGGGACTCCACGGGCGAGCACCGACTCAGCTGTTTGTGTGCCGAAAAGAGAGACAACGACACTAGACAAGACAAGGGAAGCGCCGCCAAAGCTTCGCTTCGTTGCGAACAGACGCTTCGTGCTGCGGGTTACTTGCTGAACTCCAGCTTTTCGGTAGGTAGAAAGAGCATGGGCAGGTTAAGGCAAAAAGGATACACCGCACACAGGATGGATGGAAGACACCTACAAAATTCAACGGCGTGGACCAGTGCATCGCCCAGGCATGCTCCACCTATACTTCCGCCTGGCGACCAAGTACCCAGGCAACTAGGTACCTAGGTAGGTAGTATATCACTCCAGTGACCGTCCTACTTGGCAAGCTGCCAGTCGCTGCAGTGCAAGTGAGCGCCCGTGTCCCTACCATAGTAATACACCAGTAGTAGTATTACTATGGTATGTACGTCCTACTATGTACATCCAGCGCCGTCAAGTTCCCCAGCTTCCCGGTTCCATCGCCCCCCCTCTGGGTTCCCTTTCGCTTCGGGGAAGCATGACGGCCACTTAGCCTTGCAGACTAAGGGACTAGGGACCCTCCGGCTGGGGCTCTTCGCATCCGCGATGCCACCGGTTGGAGGCCCAAGACATACCTAGGCCACTAAGGCCACCAAGGCTATTTCACAGGCCGAGCTGTACGTACTGCCTAGTGTACACTACCTAGGTATGGAGCTGTGCGCATAGAGTAAGTAGCTCTGTGTTTTTGGCGCCTGAATGCTCCCAGGTACCTAACCTACTACCTATGCATCATCCCTCCTCTAGTTTACGCAGCCCAATAGAAATAGGTGGGTAGCGTGAGGAACCTTACTTCTGTTAGTACAAGAGGTACATGCACATGATGCAAAGCAGCATGCTGCATTCGCGCAACCCGACTGTCACTCTGGATGATCCCGCCCGTCGCGACGACGAAGAGACCTAGGTAGGTAAAAGTCTGCGGCCAATGCGATACCCTGATACGGCCTAACCCCGAACCAGCGAGAGGTCTAATGAGACCAGCCAAACAGCCGCACGTACCTTGCTGAAGGTGAAGGGGCTTGCTGTGCCGGATCTTGCCTTGAATACTACGTACCTACACCGAACTTACACCTGCTACTATGTAGGTACACTATGTACGCCGTTCCCTGCCATCCGCCATTACCTCACCTCACCAAGTAATACAGAGGTGGCAGGAGTCGATGTTCAACAGCACCTGCACTAGCACAACTTAAGCACAACAAGCACGGCTGACGACACCACCTCCAGTGTGAGTGTCTTCATCTTGTCCACCGACGGGACTCCCTTTCCCACAATCTTCACAGCTGAACCATCCGCTGGCATCGACATGGGCACCAACACCGGCATCAGCAATAACACCGGCATCAGCAATAACACAACAACAACAACAACAACAACAACAGCAACAGCAACAGCAACAGCAACAGCAACAGCATCAGCGTCAGCATCATTACCTGCCGCATCTTGCTGCACTTGCAACGTCTGCAGTCTGGCCACGCCAATGCCATGCCCTGCCATACATGGTACATTTCCGAGTTCGGTCCTTACCTGACTTACCTCTGCCCTGCTCTGTCCATCCTGCTTCGCCCTGCTCTGATCTACTCCTTCACCCCACCCCCGAATGACGAAGAGAGCGAGTGCTGCCCGATCCCACCCCCTTTCCTTTTCCCTCCCCTCTCGTGGTCTAAACCGCATCAGTACCTTGGTCGATACCATGTACATCATCAGTCGTCTTCGCTCTCCTGCGCCTCCCTCTGCCCCTCCCTGCCGCATCGCATCGAATCGACGTGGCTCGACGGCCTTTTTTCGCCTTGTCCCCTGCTTCGAAAAGTGACATACTTCAACGTCAGTCCATCCCCGCGAGGATGGCATCGATGAGGCCCGAACCTCTTGACCGAGTTTCCTTCAACTGCCAGGCTACGGAGGCGACCCTGTTACCCTACCCAACCACCGGCTGCTTAGCATAACCACCCCGGCCCGTTTCGCTTCACCGGCTGGCGGAGTCGATGCCGCCGCTGAGGGGCCCCGGCGTTATTAGCCCAGAATCCAGGGCTTGGAGCTGTCTCTGTCTGCAGCTCGCAGCTCGCAGCTCGGTGCCCAGTGCCCGGTGCGTGCTCAATCGATGTCCAGGGGCACAGAGCTGTTCGCACCTTCACTTCGGTCTCAGGTGTTGTGTACCCTTCTTTGGCTTGATTGCTCAATTGTCGATGGCCCGTTGTCTGATGCCAATGCTATTATTGTCGTCAGAGGCTAGGGCCGAACGCTACCTTACCTTCCCTCACTCAAGCACCTACACGTACACTAATTACCTACCTATCTACTACCTCATGTAGTGTAGTGTGCACTAATACCTATATACTGCCTTGAATACCTCGGGCTACCTACCGGGCCTCACGTCACCGTATTGCCGCAGGCACCTGAATCCCAGCATCCGTACCTGATCTTTCTCAACTTGCGTAGTGTATCTACAGATACACTGGGTATGTATGTACCGGCCGGGTGCCTGGCTGCGATTAGCATGGGTTCGGCCGGAGAGTTGAGCGTTGACTGCGTGGCCGTGGTGCCATCGCCTCCCAAGCCTCCAGCCTCGTTGCTTTTCCTACCCTCACTCCCTTCTGCCGTACGTTGACTCCCCCTTTCATTCGCCGTCCGCTCGCCCTCTGCCTTCCTCTCGCCGCCTCTGCCTCCCACTGCGAGCATCCATCTCCACGAAAGTCGGGGTACCATGTAGTGTAGCACGTCAGGCACGGTATCCGTATCGTATCTCGGTACACAGATAAGTACGTATGTACCTTGGCTTGCTCGCATCCATCCATCCAGGCAAGCTCTTATTACTTTCTGTATGTACGAGCATGCTACGGATATACATGGTACAGATTACAGATGCTCCTTGCCCGTACATCCAGGCTCAGGCTGTATGCATCCGCTTTCCGTACATAGTAACCTTCGTTTTCTCTCCCTTTCTCGGCTCGAGATTCCAGTCTTACCCCTGGTCAACACGCACCCTGCCTTTGCCCACCGTTTGCTCATTGCCTTTCTCTCTTCTGTTCGTCCCCTCCCCTCGCCTGTCCGGTTCGTCCACGCCCCCTCCCCCATGTACGAGCCCTTGTCTTTGCGGCTTGAAGCCTCCCAATCATTTCCCTCTCCCACCCCGACGGGTCGGCACTCCACGCCAGCTCTGTTTGGTCTTGGAAACCCCCGGGCGCCGGGTAAGGGAGCCTGGCAAAGCTAATCCCCAATCAGGTTCGCTCTGAGCTTGCGGCCATTTTCCCTTCCTCCCTCCAGAGGTATTCGTTCACCTTATTTACTACTTGGAGCTACCTGTTTTGTCTCAAGTCCCCAAGCCCATATTTCACAGCTGCTTGTTCATCATCAACCCATGGACATCGGCACCCATGTACCGGTAGGTTGAGCACGCGGGGGGGTTTTGACGACTGGGATAGTCTCGAGGGGCGTGTGGAATAGAAAAGTTAAGAGAAAAAAAATCTTAGAAAAAGAAGGGAGAGAGGGGAGGAGGGGAGCAACAAAAGATGACGCTAGGAGCCCAAGTTTATCACGACGTTCTATCGGCTCAGTAGAGTACCACACTCCCCACGTCCGGTCTGGTCCGTGGTCTGGCATCAGACGGAGCAAAAGCACTCACACCCAACTTCCAAGTGGCACACCCCTCTCCATCTGCTCGCCGCCGTCGGCGGCGCTTTTGCTGCTGCTCATCAGAGACAATGTACCGGGGCATGAAAAAAAGAAACGACACAGAAAACGACGCGGTCCTGCCGTACCAAACCCAAACGGCATTGGGACGCGATGCTGCGTCGTTACTTCTGGAGCATATCCCTTTTCTCTCCCCTTCCCTTCCTTTTCTCCTCCCACCTCTACATCTACCCATCCCAAGATGCAGCATGCCGTAGGGTACCAGCCCAACTGATCACCTACCCGTCGTTCCCCGTCGTCTGCCATTTGTTGTGCAAACACTTGCCTCTCAGGACAGTATCTTGCTAGCTAATCTTGTTCTGCCACATCACAGTCTTTCCACCCCAATGGGATTATTCCCATCCGTATCACGGCCGACCTGATCCGAGTATAAGAACTGCCGAGTGTCGCTGCGGATTACCTCGAAATACCTCGATCCCATCCCACCCAACAACACCAGCAACACTCAACCCTCAACTCTCAATCAACCCTTGACACAACAACAGACAGACGACAGTCTACGACATCGCCCCAAAAGCTACTCTTTGTTGCCTCGAACATTGCACTACATGTACTCCAACACTACTTACTCGTCCGCCTCCACCATGTCTTCCTCCTCGTACAACAGCCAAGCGGGAACCTGGCAGGAGCGCCTCGAAGGTAAAGAGCGCCACCGCAACCCACCGTAATGTCATGATGCTAAAGGATTGCTCCCGCAGACGCCTGCCGTGAGGCGAACATACTTCCACCTGTATTCCAGATCGTGTCTGATCGGCGTGGTAAGCTTCGTTGCCAGATAACCCCACTTGGACCTTGTTGTTCTTGTTCGTGCAACTAACTGTTCAACCTCGTCATAGGCGGCCGTACCGCTTGGTCCAGTCGAGTCACAGTCCACGGACGCACCCTCTCCGCACGATTTTGGTACGACGGCAAGAACCTCAACAACGCGAAAGAAGATGCGGCCGAGATGGCCCTCAACTACCTGACCGGGTCGAACCCTAGCTCCCCAGCCAACAGCAGAGGCAGCTGGTGAGATGTTTAAAGTCGGCAAGAAGGCGTGCAATAATACCCACCACCTGGCAGCGAGCAAGGACAAGAGCATCTCCGTCGAGCGTCATCGCATTTTATCCGCCACGGCCTTTTCCCTCCTTTTTCATTTCTTGCTTTCCTGATCCTTATTCGACTGTTCACTTGTACGAATACACCTGGAGTTGGGATTGGGAGACACGGGCGATTGCCACACGGCAAAAGAGGACACCATGGATACCGGCGTACAAGTACATTTCTACCAAGTTCAATTGGGGCGCCCGGAAGGCTGCAATTGGCGAGAAGCCACCTGGGGGATCGACACGGCACAAGATTCTCTTTTCAACAGAACGAGCAGAGAGAGGGGAGGGGCGGGCGCACAAGACTTTCCATTCTGCACCAGCAAGTCTCATGCCCAATTTTCCTACTTTTTTCTGCTTGATTTTTTGTTTTTTCACCACTTTGTCTTGGACGGGAACAGGGAGTCGGAGAAGCAACTCCGACAAGAGACAGAACATTGGCGAAACAGGACCTACAGAAATTGGAAGGCAGCGACGGTCACTACCTGCCCGTGATTAGGTAGGGGTGTTAGGGGCCGGGCCAGCGGGAGAGGGGCTTTATTTGGTCGCCCTTGCAAGTAATTTGTGTGCTGCAAATTGGAACAGAAAATGTTGTTTTTTTCCTCGGAGCGGCGTTAATGGGGGAAAAAGCAACCTAGGCGGGCTGCAGGCAAGGGATACGTGGAATTGAAGACCAGAAGAAGAATGCTTCCGTCGACTACTGTGTTGGGGCCGGTTTCGCAATGTTCTGCCAGCCAGAAGTGAGGACAAGTATGAGTGAGATGTGCCATTTTCCTTTTTTCTCCTCAGGTACACCGTACGGCACGGCGCCTATTACTCGCTACCTATCTTTTCGATACTATCTTTGTGCATACCCACTTCCTATACTCTGTACTACTGCATCCTTACCGCATCGCAGGGCAGGGCACTGTGGCGCCTGCATCTGAGTCAAGCCTGGAATGCTATGTTGTGGTCGCGCGATTCCCAACAACGTTATCCCGTCACGGCCAGCGATGCCTGCCCCGATGGACTTTACGAAATCGAATCAGCATTGGTGGCTTTCCACGGCGATATGCTTATCCAACGCGGCTGGAGGCCGAGGGGGGAGGAGGGGGGCGGGGGACAAAGGGGTAGGGGTGTCGATTGGCATGGACAGGGCGAAGGACCTGCGCGGTTCGGGTACATCCCCCACGATGACATCTCCCAGTGTTGAGTGCTACCATCACCAATGCAGGAGGTGGAAGCGGTGGCAGCACAATGCCTAGGCCCCTGGAATAAAAATAATAGACTAGGTAAGAAGTAGTGTAGACAAGAGAGAAGACGGAGCTAGGGAGTCTGCTAGCAACGGGATGACGGCAGATCCCACGCCGCTCCAACGCGACTACAGTCCATCCAGTAAGACAAATCGTCCCAGCTCATCCCAGTAAGCCTGCAAGAACATGGGGAGAAACAGAAAAAAGCATCATGAGCTGAATCAGCTGCGAGGGCCCAGTCTCAGAGGGGTACGAGAGACAATCCGGGGGGATATCTCCAAGGCGTCGAGCTCGGTACGAGGCATGGAAGGGTTGTTTGGTCTGGAAGAAGGACGCTACAAGCTCGAAATCAAGAATCACAAAAAGTACGGACCGGCCGGCCATACGAGGAAAGCGGCGGCTGATTTTGACCCCAACCGTCCTGCAGGTGTCTGCACACAACTGCTGCTGCCACGGCTGCAGCAGCAGTCGATCACGCCGACGACCCCTCGGTGATGCGACCCATGCCTCATGCCTGTTCGGTCAAGATGCAGCGAGCGAAGGGGAGTTGTGGGAAGATGGGCATTGAGGGGAGGGGAGGGGGTTGGGTGAGAAGTCCTGGTCTTGGGCACACTATGAACTTTGGAGCGGATGGGTGGTGCCATGGGCGGGACGAATGGACAAGAGAGGTCGATCGTCCATCGGCAGCGGGCATTTCTGGAAATTCGAGAAATTCTGCTGGTCGATGTTGGGGGCCGGGCGGGTAGAAGCAGAATCGCCGCGGCAAGCTGGGTGGGCTGCGGTCCTGCTTGGCTGCCTGGACCGGTTGGGCGATGTGTAGAGGTAGCAGCAGGTGATAGGTGTCTCTCCTCTTTTTGCTTTCCCGAAAATGCTAAAAAAAAAAAAAAAAAACACCTTACACATGTAACATGCGGCATGTCAACGAGACAGCACATGCAAGTGATGAGCGTCGACCACAGGGAGAAAGCGGGGAGAGCGGAGGAGGCGTAAGACATTTTGTGGTATGGGATGCGTGTTGGTTGGCGGGCGGGCGGGCTGGCTTGAGTGACTTTGGGCCGTGAGGTATTTTGAGTCAAGTGTCGGCCAAAATTGACCGTAGAGGCTTCGAGGGAGAGTGGTTCGAAGGCTCGTAGCCGACTCTTGGGCTCTCTCTGACCGCAACAAGCCACTTGCTGGATTCCGGACCTGACAATACAAGCCAGGTAGGTAGCAGAGTTGCACTTGCAACATGTCCGTAACTATCGGCGGCCGGGAGACTGGGCTAAGATCGGCTTAGGTAATTGCGGGGGAGACCGGCGACGGCACGGGCCTATCCCGACCTGGCCGGGGTGAAGGGGTCTTTTCATGGTCCAAGCTTCCGTCGGCCCCGGGTCCGCTGCTGGGTTTTAGTCGGCGTAAGGAGCTTCACTTTATCCGGACGAAGTGCTCGGGCGCTCGGACCTCACTGAATAAGGTACCTAGGTACCTCAGGTCCCTACTTCGATGGTGCCTTAGGTAAGTCAAGAGGACCGCAGTGGAGCGGCAATACCCGCGCATCTCGATAATTTTCGTGAACAGCGACTCGCTGAGGTATAGCCACGACAGAAGGTGTCGACGCCTTCCCGCCCTTTCCTACCGATCCCAATCGGCGATCTACCTCCACTCTCTCGGCGATTCTCGAATACCAGGGAAAATCATGTCTTTGCGGCCGACCTTGCGGGTCGCCTGCCGGGCGCTGGCGCTGCGCTCGAGGCCCCTGGCCCAACGACACACATCTATCGCCTGGGCTGCGCCGAAACGAGGATATGCGGACGAGCCCAGCGCGGCGCCGCCGTTGCAAAACCTTCAGTCTCAGTCTACATCACAACCGGAAGCCGCCAACTTCGATTCTGTTATAGAAAAGGTGCGGTTCAGGGAGTCGAGAGCTCAGACTGTCGGGAGGACAGGAGGGCGGGAGACCTCACAGGTCAAACAACAATGCTAACGAACGGTTGCAGGTGGAGCAAACCATTTCCGAGACGCAAGCCGAAATTGCCGATGCTCGTACAGCACTTGAGAAGGCGGCGGAGGGACAGAGCGGGCTCGAGGGAGGCCTGACGGAGGCTCAAGAGGAGGCTCTCTTTCGCGATGGTGCTATCCCCCCGACCATCTCGAACGGAGACCCGCTTCGCGATCTCGAGATCATTGCCTCCGGCGGAATCGTCGAGCGCCCCGAAGACGTGGAGGTGGAAGAACCGGTCCGGGGACACAAGTTCCCACTGCCTACACTCCCCCTTCCACCGCACAGCCACCTCAAGTCCCGGTACCACCCCGTGCTTGACCAATTGACCAACCTCATGATGCGGGACGGCAAGAAGAGTCTTGCGCAAAGGGTGAGCAAGTCCCAACGTGAGCTCAGGACGTTGAAGACAGAAAACGTGCTAATCGAGCTCGAATAGAACATGGCCATGGTGCTGAACTTCCTGCGAACCTCCCCTCCCCCGATCATCAACCCGAGATACCCGCTCCTGCCAGGCGCGCCGCCGCCGGTCCATCTCCCGCTCAACCCCGTGCTATATCTCACCCTGGCTGTTGACTCGGTGGCGCCTCTGGTTAAGATCAACCGCATCCCGGGTGGTGCAGGTGGTGGTCGGCCCCTGGAACTCCCCCACCCGCTCCGGCTCCGTCAGAGGAGACGGACGGCGTTCATGTGGATTCTGGACGTCGTCAACAAGAAGCCCTCCAAGGGCTCCGGCCGAACGCAGTTTGCGCACCGACTTTCCGAGGAGATCATCGCCGTTGTTGAGGGAAGGTCTTCTGTGTGGGACAAGCGTCTGGCTTTGCACAAGCAGGGCACGGCCACGCGTGCTAACCTCGGTGTCAAGCCCGTTAAGAGTAACGCAGGTAAATAAGGGGGTTAATGAGGCGTGGGACACCCACGGGAAAAGAGAAACCCAATGTAGCAAAGATGTATATTGTACTATATCCCCACAGCAAATGTCAGAGCTCGAAAGAGCCTTTTGCGGAAATGTCCCTGGTCGTCGTGCTGCTCTGTCAGGACGTCTTGGGATGCGAGAACATGGAGAAGAGGTCTGCTTCACAGTGAGCCTTGAAAGGTAAATGGCCTGCCTCATCCCGAGTCCTGGCCCCGGGACAATAACTGTGTTTGACACTTCGTCATGGCTTAGTAGACAGACGCACGCATGCAGCCTCTTCTCAACCAAGTCTCAAGGATGGAAGTTGTGGGCGACCTTAGGCAAGCCAGTGGTCAACAATTGACAATCAACGTCCAGCGAGCAAATGCGCACTTTCGATTCCGGGTGTAGTCGAAGTCAATGGCTTGCCGGTCAAGCCATCACCCGCCACCTCACCTTGCCCTACAGAGAGCCGCGAAGTCAAATAACCTCATGTGACGACCAGCAGTGCCGCGCCAAACACAAACCCACAAGCAAGACGACGCCTGGGCGGGTAATAGCCCTCCGGAGCGGCGTCTACATTTTGGGCCCGCATGAACCCAGCCGGTCGTTCTCATCCGATGGGCCGGCTTGTCCAACACCGTCTACGGTGTACAGCCGACCATTCTCTTATCGCCAAGAACCCGGGGCTCTTGGCGATGCACGCCGGCGTCGTCATCGCATTGTCGGCGCCGCACTGTGCGCTGTCGGGATTGCCCATTGGAGACGCCACCTACTGCTGCCGGCAAAGTACGGAAGACGAAAGTAGATGTGTTAGGTTGGGAGGAGGGCTTGACAACGAACGGGGGCCGCGGGTAAGGTGAGATGCGACGAGACTGAGGACTGCAGGTACGTACTAATACATGTGGATAGATGAGGGAAAACGCGGTCAGTGGGCGGGATGCAGGTGAAAGAGAAAAAGGAGCACAATGAAGAAAAAAAGTAGGTATTGTGGGACAGAGTATGCGTCACCGACTTTGGCGTTGGGTAGGAAGGTAATTGTCGTGTTAGTCTAGGATTTCGCCCACAATGCATACAACATCTCAGTATTTTCTCCTTTTAAAAAAAAATTCTCTTCCATTCTTTGTTTCTATCTTGGGGGCTTCCATGCTCAAAACTCCGAACCGAGAGGCTGATCCTGGATGCCAATTTCTTCATTATTTCAACTTCCCTACAGCATCCGCCCACCGCCTTAGGTATTTGCTCCTTCCTGCCGCCTCCGTTCCCTCGCCGATAAGCTTTCTTGAAACGAAGACGAGCCGGTCTCATTCGACGTTCGAGACATATCGTAAGTGGCAGCCCCAGATCTCAGATGTTCCCCGTTGTTTTTGCTTCACCTAGTGTGTGCACGAAGCAGATCATTTGGGGTACTTGGTCACAGTACCTACCCTCTTAGGCACGGCGCGGATGTGCCTGTACGAGGCGGCTGAGTGGCCAACTCGCTGCTGCACACTTTTGGACGTCCTGCTGCATGCTTCGACGTCGTGCCTTCTTCCCGGCATCAGCAGACTTTTTACTTGGGCGAACCGCGTGAGGGGCATCCCATCTTTCGGTTGAATTTGTGAGGCTGCCCGGGAACAGCCATCCCACACCATCTCAAGTGAGCAGTGACCGGGGAAGGAATCTTTGTTCTATCTCACCGGGTTGCCAGAGAGGGCAGGTACCACCAGGACCAAGACGGCGATGACGAAGCACTCACCCGCTGCGTGCCCGTCCTGACGCCCAAGGGAGGGTCCCGCGAAGCACACTGTACTCCCCGCTGGGCTATGTCAGAAGCCGCAAGTTGCTGATCTCGCTCAGCTTCCGGGGAAAGAGAACAGTGGGAAAGGGCCCAGGGATGAGGCTGGGCTAGGCTCCATGGGCTGGAACATACCCGGCCGGGCTCCCTCTTGTGTAAGGTTCGTACCTCCATACCTAAGCAGTGTAGGTAGTGGCTGGTGACCTCTAGGTGCCTACCTACTAGGTATGTATGGTACAGGCTACCTACCTAGGTTGTGCTGCCAGTGGCTGTCCACACGGGAGACGCTAAGACGGCCTGGAGAGCACCTGCCCCTCTCCGATCCCTCATCTCCACCTGCACCCTCCCAGCCCACGTTTTCCCCACCTTCCACCTCTTTTGTCGTTGTTCAGGCTGAAAAGCGGTCGTCGTCGCAACTTGCTCTACCGCCACCGCTACCGCCAGTCCACCACCACTACCACCTGAATACTACTACTGCCTGTGTCTGTGTCTGTGTGCGCGCGCCCTGCCTTCGTCCCTCATCAAGCGCAAACCACGGATGCTCTCCTGCTTTCTATCATCCCCTCTTCTTCTTCATCTTCCGTTGGTCTTGGCAAGTCAGACTCGTGCCTCACAAGCTAATTTAGGCATCCATCCAGCACAACCTCCCGCAACTCAGGTTTGGTCCCCTGGAGCCATGATCTAGGAAGCCTCCGCCGACTCTCTCGCTGCCACACCACGATGCTGTTTCTGCTGTCCAACTTGCACCACCCACGTCAACACCGCAAGATCATTCCTCGTTAGATATATCACAGCACGTACTACCGTCCGATCAACATCCTGATATATACCCTTATCCGATTCCGAGTACTATCTATCAAGAGCATCGTTATCCAAACGCATTGCACCCGCACCGCTATCGCCCAAGCGAGCCCGACGAAGAGCCCAACTACAGCTCCATTCCTCTACGTCCGTCGCCGACAACACTGGGCGGTCCCCGACAATTTTCAACATGTCGCACCAACCCATGAGCATGGAGGCCATGCTGGACGAGGAGAGGAGGGATGTGCTGGCCCTTCTTGAGGGCACTGCCAATCGTCCCAGCTGGAACGCGACCTCTCCCGTCTCTGCGCGCTCCCCGTCGCCTTACACCTCGCCTCGCTCTCCCGTGAGAAGCATGCTGGATATTGGCGATGATAGTGGACTGAAGAGCCCGGCCAGAACCACAGTTGTCCCTGTCGTCCCAGTGCGCAGCATGCTGGACATCGACGTCCCCCGGCCCCCCGTGAGGAGCATGCTCGATATAGACACGCCTCCTCCGACTCAGGTCGCCAGTGCCGGCCCCAGCTCGCCCGTCGAGTCTCGCGCGCCACACCCGAGGACCTTTTCCGACTCGCATTCTGGCCCGAAGCCTTCGTTTGGGCCGCGGGCTCCTATTAACCGCCTAGACCCTACTTCCGACTACCAGTTCTCTGATATTGCTACCAACAACATCGGACAGGCTATGCCGAAGCGCAACACCCAGGGCGGAAAGAAATCATCGGGCGTCATGGCTGATGTTATGCGCGGCAACGAAATTCCCGGCATTGTCCTGCCGGGAGACAGGGCCCGCCACAGTTCCATCGCGACGAACCCGCTCGTGAGCAGCGGCAGGAGCTCCAGCAGGGGCCAAGGCAGCAAATCCAAGTCTCCTCACGGCAGACTAAGCATGCGCTCCCGCTCGCCCAACGTCAGCGGGCGCTTTCAACAGATCCCGGGAACAGCCGTCCTCGATGACGGCCGCGTAGTGGACATCACAACCGCATATCGCAAGCTCTCCGACGCCAACCTAGCCTTTTCAGGCGGCGGTCTTTCGGAGCTAGCGGCGCGCAAGAAGTCCAACGCAGACGATCGGAGCAGTGGTCGGCTGACCAAGGACTACCTCAGCCCCGACGGCGAGGAGCTAGAGGAAAGCAGCGATGAGGAGAACAGTTTCTCTGACGAAGAGCAGCACAGGGGTCGTAAGATGTCTCCTCGCGCCGTAGACACGGGTGCCAAGTCTCCCGATGCGGGCAAGGAAGGCGACCGCAAGACCCTCAGCTTATTGGCCGCTGCAGAGGAAGAGCGTAAGTTGGATTGTCTATCTCGGAGCTGTTCGGCTCGCGCGCTAACCAGCCGAAGGCATCGAAGTCAGTTCTCAGCAGCCGCAATACCAGTACAGGTCGTTGCTGGATGATCCGCAGATCACTCTCACAACTCCCACGGGCGAAAAAGCGAAGCCACCCAAAGCTGGCATCCACCCCACCACCGCGTTCGACCAAGGACCGGGGTCAGGACCCGCCTCCGCTGTTAACTCAGACGATGAGGAGGACCTCACAGACATTAAGAGAGCGCAGAGGTTGGCATTCTCCAGCACGAACACCCAAAATTCGAACGAGCATTCCCGCACTCTGCGCATAATCTACCGCGGCGAGTACGAGAAGATCCAGAAGGCAGCAGAGGAGGAGCACCACAGGTTGAGAAAGTACCTCGTGGCAACGGACCTCAGTGATGAGTCGACTCATGCTCTGGAATGGGCAATTGGCACGGTTTTGCGAGACGGCGATACCCTCATCTGCATGTATTGCGTGGACGAGGAGACGGGAATTTACTCGACCGAGGGCGTGATGGTTCCCGACGAGCTGAAGGCGCACAGGGAGCAGGCGGCCGCGATCAATGCGATTTCGAACTCCAAGACCCAGCCGCCAGGCATGGCCACCGGTCCCTCGTTCCCCCACCTGCCGCGGGCATCGGCTTTGAGCAGTGGCGATTCTCGAAGCACCCCTTCACCCGCGCCATCGAGTCGGGAGCGCGGGCGGGCCGAAGAGGAGCGTTTCCGGGCAGTGAACGACATTTCGGAGCGAGTGACGAAGCTTTTGCGCAAGACGCGGTTGCAAGTGCGAGTGATCGTGGAGGTGCTGCACTGCAAGAACCCCAAGCATTTGATCACGGAGATCATCGATCTGGTCAACCCGACCCTGGTAATCCTGGGCAGCCGCGGCCGCAGTGCACTGAAGGGGTAAGTGGCGAACGCGTTTATGACCGCCTGAATGGATTTAGTGCCAAGGGCTAACATGATACAGCGTCATTCTGGGTTCGTTCTCGAACTACCTGGTTACTAAGAGCTCTGTACCGGTCATGGTAGCTCGAAAGCGACTTCGGAAGCAGAGCAAATACAAGAGGCCCATGAAGCAGGTCAATATGTTGAACACACCGGGAGCCAAGAGCCTAGCCAACGCGAAGGTTGACTAGAAGCTGTCGGCGCCGAAGCGCAGGCTTTCAGGGCTGTTTTCCGGTATGAGAAGGGCGTCGACTTCGGCCGACTTGACGGCCCAACTTCCAGGCTTGAAGCGGAGAAACAGCTCCTGATGGAAGATTTGGTGGTTTTTGTTTCTTTCTTCTCTTTTTGCTCGTTTTGGTGGTCTCTACTGCTGCAGGCGGGCGTGCTGCGGCCTATCACAATGGCGCAGAGACGGAGAGGAACGAGCGTGGGTCAACCTCTCAACTATTTCTCAACAGGAGTTTGGTAGTTTACAATGTCACAAAAGCGGCATAGTGGGAAAACCCTGAAGCAAGTTGTTATCCTGAGTCTCGTCAACCTTCTTCGAGCTGGACGTTGGATACTGGGGTGAATAAGAAGGTCTACTTGGACCATGTGGGCGAGCTGGCTGGCAGCGGGCTGGGCAGGGCGTTGACTTGCTTATGCACCCTGATCGCTCGCATAATGCAAGTAAAAGCCGCTCGCTCAGCTGGGTATGCCTACCGTCGACTTGAGCGAGTGCGCGAGTGCAAAAAGGCGCCCGTCGCAGTATGAGATGGAGTGATTCGACGAGGCGATGGGGCGTCCGCAGGGGTTCCCGTTTCGGCGAGGTTGATTCGGCGACGGGGTCCGATGAGTGGGTCGGAGGTGCGGGGTGATAAGATGAAAAGTCTCGGTGATTGGGGCCAACTCAGTCGTATTTCTGGGCCCCCAGGAGCCCGGTCCGGGCATCCAATGCTTTCACACCTTGAGTCTCTCATACCTACTAGTGACGATGGGTGTGTGTTTTGGAGGCAGAGGCGATAAACAAGGACGTATAGGTGCTGCGTCTTTGCGTCCAGTAAGGAGTGGTCTGATGCGCGTGTCGTTGGCGTCGTCGTCGAATCGGATGATGCCGGCGTGCGGTTCAGTTGCGCGCGAAGTCCACGGTTGCTGCTAGTGTTTGTTTACATTACGACCCAACGTACATACTCAAGTACCTACGACGTTTGAGCATAACCCCGCCTTCCTTTCTTGTCTACCCATCGGTCCCGTGACGAGCATGCAACCACTTAGATAACAGGGTGAGATACACGCCCTGGGTTTTTCTTTCCCAGAGCGCGATGCGCGACGCGATTGATACCGTCATGGTGTTATTAAGACATTCTCCACAGAGGTTGCGCACAAGTCGGAAAGGGAGCAGCTGTCTATTAGCTAGGTACAAGGCAAGGTATTCGTGATAGTCCCAGAGTTGTCCGGAGGTGTTCCCTGCGGCCCATTCAACCAAGGGCTCTGCGCATTGAGGAAACGGTACGTTCCCTGCCACCTGCTCAGGCACGCCGCACGCCGCACGCCGCACGCCGCACTCCCTCCCGTCGACGTCGAGGCGACTCCACCCGTCCTGATCCAGGGCCTGAGACTCGGCCGCTCCCTTGATAGATGCGGCTAGTGATTGGTCGAGGGGCTCGAACCTGGCAAGTGGGTACGGGAGCTCCCCAACCTCTCGAATTCAACTCGCCGCAGGGTCGTACGGGTGGGTGCGCAAACGCAGCAGATGCACCAGCAATAGGTTGGTAGGTAGGTAGCAATGGTACATGCTAAGTAGGTAGGCAAGGTAGAAAAGAGAAGGGACGACGAGATGGACGGTCGCAAGCCACCCCCCCTCCCCCCTCCTACCCTCCCACGTTCCCCCATCTTCCCTCTCCTGGACCTGACCCCTCCCCCTTCCCACCGCAGTTCCTCATCCCACTGCTGCTCACTGCTCCTCCCAACCCAATCCAACTTGCAAAGGCATTGGATGCCGTTCTTGCATCCTCCCGCTTTTCTATCCTTCCTGCGCCTGCGCCTGCGCCTGCACCTGCACCTGCAACTGCAACTGCTGCAACTGCGGCCCTCTTGTTACTCTCACTCTATCACCTTGTTCCCTTGAGCGACGTCTGTCCAACGGGCGGGTGTGTCTGAACCCCCAGTGGCTGGAACTCGTCCTACCTTACCTTAGACCAAACATCCAAATCTACTCTGTATCATTCTTGAATCTTTTGCTCGCTCAAACACACCTCAATATCTCTGCGCGCGCACACAATCGTCCCGAACGTCTATCGCCTACCTGCCTGGGTAGCTTATCCGTACCTGGCTGGGCCTGACTGTCACCGCAGCCCACTCGCGCATCCCCCAGCTCACCGCCGACCACCCTGCCCGCGCGCATTCGTGAACCCGCAAGTACCTCTATCGGCCAAGGATCCTATCTTATCTGTCGCAACCTCTGGTCGACTTGCGACAAGCCGCAGAGAGTGTGTGAACTCGCGCGCGCGCACTCGACTACCGGCCAGCTGATATGCTTTCCATGCCGTCGCTGGTCACCGTCAACAATAACGTTTCCCTGCTGAGCATCACCATCGCTCCAAGCACATACGTCGCCACCCTTACCCTGTCCTTCGTCTTCGTCTACCTGTACATCGTCCAGGTCTCCTGGAAGCCGACGTTGATTCCAAACTTCAGCTACTTCAAGCGCACGAGTCGCACAAAGACTGCTTCCGCCGAACCTCTCGATCCGTTGCCGCAACTCCCACCGCCACCGACTTACAAGGCCCTCCCGGCACCGCCCTTCGTTGCCGAAGCAAGCGGCGCACTCGTCCGTCGCAGCCACCGCCAACGACACCGCTACTACCAGCAATATGATGGCGACGATGCCTCCGCCGACGGCGTTCGATCCCCTCGATCACTTAGACGCATCCTTGGCCGATTTCGAGCCGACGACCCCGCCCCCGACCAGGCAGAGGATGCCGCCGCCCTTGTTCGGCTACCCGTCGCACCACTCGGGGTTCCGGTCCGAGGACACGGAGAGCGATCTGGGTCCGGATCCCGAAAACTCAGTCTCCGCCGGTGGCTACAGTCCTCCGGCCTGGCGCCGCCTCGGAAACGGGAGTCGCGACAGCGGCTTCTGGCGCCGGAGTGAGGACATACTGGGCGGCATTCCCGCCTCCCGCTTCTCAAAGACCAGAGAGTTGAGCCCCGAGTACGACAGCGCCGAGGACGAGGAGGAGGATGTGTTGCGCAGAGCTATTCGCACGAGGTTGCCGACGGGGAGCATGAGCCCCGATAAGGGCCGGTCCCCCAGCCCGGAGCCCAAGACAGACAACACGACACTTAAGCTCGACGAGATCGCTTGGAAGGAGACGAGCCCATCTGAGGGGACTTTGAATCAAGATAATTGTACGGTCCCCCCTTCTCAGGCTGAGATTGCCATGTCGGTCTCGGCGGCTTTCTAGGATGCGACTAATGCCTCTTGCAGACATCCGTTTCGCATTGCGCGCCGAAGTCCAACAACGTACCGAGCCGATCGAGGCATTTGTTGACTTCTTCCGCTCAAAATGGCGTCTCATAACCCACTCGTGGTCATCTACTATCCTTTCCATCATATTCGCAGTTCTGGCCATGAGTGCAGTTCGCAACCTCTTCCAGCCTGCCCCCCAGCAACCAGTTCCCGACTTGGTCAAAGTCGCAGGCATTGCACGCTCCTTTGAGCCACTCATTTACTTTTCCGAGAACGGCGCGTCGCAGGTCGGCGACCTGCAGGCTACGGGGGTCGCCGTATGGGACCTCGGCGAGAGCGTGCGTTCCAGCAATATGACCTCGGCGCCAATTATTGTCAAGGAGCTAGACGACCTCAGCGACAGTCTCAAGACGCTGGCCATTGAGCTTACCAAGTTCTTTGCCAACGTTGACGGCGACATTGATGGCATACTGATCGTCATGGACTGGGCCCGGCGGGAGCTCTCTCAAGTCCAACACCTCCCGTCGTCACCTTTCACCGCCGCTTTCGACAATATACACAACGTCCTCTCCAAGGCCGGGGTGCTAGAGGACCCTGTCGGCACACCGACCCGCCTGGGCTCGCTCTCGACCTACATCTTCGGGATGTCCAATCCCCAACGCACGAAGCTCACCCTCCAGCGTACCTTCAATGAGTTTCTCACCGTTCTCGAGGACGCCATCAATTCGGAACTCCAGCACTCGCTAGCGCTGTTCGCCCTCTTCGAGGCTATCGACCACCAGTTTCTCAATCTCGCGCGAACTGTCGTGCGCGAAGCTTCCGCCCAGGACGACTTGCACGCCGACCTGCTCTCTTCTCTGTGGACGCGCATATTGGGTGCCAACTCAGCGGAGGTCGCAAAGTACGAGCGCAACCGTCTGCTCTTGCAGAATGTGCGCGAGAAGACGGTCCGCAACAAGAGCATCTTGATCGAACACAACGGCAAGCTCATGGCGCTCAAGGCCAATCTGGAGAACCTGCGACGTAAACTCGTCAGCCCCCTCGTGCGGTCCGTCAACTCGAGCACCATCACGCTCGAGGACCAGATCCGCGGCCTGGAGGATGTCGGCGGCTATCTCGAGGGCGTGCGCACGCGCCAGAAGGGCAAGTTGATGGAGATGCTGTACGGCGGCGTGGGGAACAACCGCCGTCTGATCGACGAGCGAACCTACGACCGCACGGCATGAGCGGTCTCGTCTGTGATTTTGCAACTTGGGCAGGTCTCGCTCCCCTTTGCAACGGCGTAAACTTGGAGAATCGGGAAAAACACACACGGGCGCTCATTGGGCTGGATAGACTACTCGCAGCGATTTGTATAGAGGACTCGCACGTCACGCATGTTACCGGAGTTGATTGGGCTTGGGGGACACTCATGTAAAGGTAAGGCATATCGGTTCGCCCGGGGTGATTGGGGGAAAGGGAACATGGCTCTGATAACAGGCTTTGACACAGGACGTCGAATACTCGCGTACTGCGGCCGGCGATTGTCGACTCGAGCTTCGCCTCGACTCCCGACGGGGGATAGGAGTAGCAGCATGTCTCGGTGTGTTTGGTGATGGAAAGGAGTTCTTTTTTGGGAAAGGTTGGGCTTGTACATAGGATGGTGTTTTGTAAGCTGTGGATCTCTTTCCACGTTGGTTTCTCAATGGATATATCAGTTAAGAATACGCATGCTTCTCGTTGTGAATCAAGGCCATATGTTCAGCCCGATGTGCTGTGTGAAATTGCCTGAGGCTGAGGGCTGAGTGCTTGACACAGGCCCAGCATCAATCCGGGGTTGTTGCTAAAATGGTATCAATGGGACAAAGGAACGCATCGAGTTTGTCCTTGTTGTACACAGACGCGGCACTTCTCTCGTTTCTGTTCTGTTGTCTTGACACTCACACTCCACAAAGCAGCAATGCAGCTGATACCTGCTTTGATGACTGCTTGGTCAGGAACAAGCGGACTAGGGTCTCCCCATTTCGTTTTCTTCGTGTTGTATGTTGCTTTTGTCAAAGAAAAGATTGTTGAAGCATTGGTAACCTTTGAGATTCTTGACCAAGACGGGGGTCACAACAAGGATCGTTTGTTGCTCCCTCGGCCAAGGGACACTGGCAGAGGAAAGCAGACGAACAGCAGCAGGGGCCCCATTAGTAACAGTTGTGTCCAGCTCATCCAGTTTCCTTATATAGATATGGAGACCACCTTTTCCAAGCCGCCAAACACAGGCTCCCAATGATATCATCGCCTGACAGACTCAGTAAAGGACACTTCTGGATCAACTAGATCTGAGAGGTCACCTAGGGAATCATACAGAGATGCGGCAAGTACAAGGAAGACAACAATATCTGCCTGTGGCGGGCTGCTAGCCCTCAACTTATGGTCTCATGGGCTAATACAGTGAGCCATTTGCACAACATGCCCATGCACGACACGTTCCAATGGCCCCGAGAAATCCACCGTCTCAAAGTGGATGGTGTTGGGCAATAGAAGACATGGAAGTTGAAATGATGGAAGAGAAGGATGATATTTGATGAGAGAGCTGTCAGATGGCTGGATGTTTGTCTTTGTTGTTGGACACATTCCGGCACGATGGCTTCCTTCACTAGAGCCCCATGCTGGGGTGATGTGCTCTTACTCCGATGTCACACTCTAAACAGCTTGGTGAATGATATGATTGGAGACTCCAAGACGTCAGGCCAGCAGAACCTTCTGATGTGAAGGCCAGCAGGGGTTATGGTGTCTGTAACTCTATCCACAATAAAGCGTTCAAGGATGCCTCGGATCTCAGCTGGTACAGCCTCGTTATACAACAACACCTCCAGCGCATCATGCAGTGTTGTCCCACGCAGGCACTTGATATGCCCCCCAGCCATGGGACCTTGTAATAAAGAGCTGATTCAAGCCACAGGCAGCTTCGGAGAACTATACAGTTGGTTTGACTGCATTTCTTGACATGAAGGATAGTAGGAGTACGTTAATGAACGGTTAATAAACACGCTATTGAATTATTTGCTTATACTTAAGGTCACTTACCCACCAACAGCCAGTGCCAGAACTATTGTATATCCTAACTATAGTTTTTTTGGTAATTCTCCCAATCTACTGAACTGTGAAGAGACTACTAACGAAGAACAAATCAGAGCAATAAGGACTACACGTAACCATGAAGCCAAACGATTGGGTCTAAGAAAGTATGTAATCTAGTGCATACGTCTTGACTCTGCTTAAACGCTTCAATTGGATCCAGTGTGCTGTTGAGTGATACCTTTCTAGTGTAGGTTGGGTTTTCGGGGCATCGAAACTGCCACACTGCCCTGTAACTTGGCATGGGAAGCTACTGTCCTTTTGTCCGTCAAAAGCCCAAGTCAGGCCTTCCAAACAAGGCTATTGTATAGGTCGGCTAATACTCTGGATTTCATCCTCGCTTCGTGTTAAAGCCGAGGCAACCTTTCGAATCACACTGAACACACACAATCGAAGATTTGATGAACTTTGTATTAGGGAAATCCCTTCCTACTCACCCTCCCGATAACCCATCTGCCTGATTGCCTGAAGAAACGTGTAACGTTCTGTGCGGGGGGTATTGGTGCTATCGCCAGCAAGCGAAGCCAGGCAACTCGCGCGACTCAAAGATACAACCGTAAAACGCCTTCCTAGAACCATATCGCAGGGTAGCAAACGACGCATCCCACCGAGCCCCTTCTGGCTAAGAAAGTCAGCCACCTGTAAGGGGGCCATCCATCCTCCTGCCTGTGAAGCAGCAAAGAAGTCTAACCATACATGCCGGCCGCAGGGGACGATTCAGAGGATGTAGCAATCATCTTCTGATGTGAAAAACATGTCGTGGATATCCCTTTGGCGTAAAAATGCAGTCGATAATGCCGCCTCATTCCAAATAACTTTTCCCAATCCGTGTTGAGCAGTGACTTCGTGAGCGTCATGGTGAAATGCTCACTGATCAAGGTAGAAAGGATGCCGGGTAACAAGGGTATGATGACATAAGGAAATCATGCTCATGACATTGCGTGACAGACGAAGGAGCCAGCTTAAGCCTTGGTCTCCTCAGCCTTCTTCTCGCCCTCCTCACCACCCTGGGCCTTGATGTACTCCTCGTAGACGCCCAAGGCCTCGTCGACCTTGGCCTTGAGAGCGGACTCCTCCTCAATACTGTAGAAAGATTAGCATCAGGTACAATGGGTGTTGGGAGGCAAAACTTACAGGTTAACAAGCTCCTGGTTGTCCATCTCGAGAAGCATGCCGGTGATCTTGCCAGCAAGCTCCGGCTGCATGGCCTGGATCTTGGGGAAGATGACCTCACCAAGGATCTGCTTCTGCTGACCAGGGTTGCCGGCGGCGGCGCTAAGCTGCTGCTGGATCGCGCTGGGGCTGCCGACGTCCTGAGCAGCGCCGCGACCGCCCTGGGGGAAGGGGGCGTTGTTGCGGGGGCCGCTGGGGTTGCCGCCGCGTCCGGCGCCGGCCTGGTTGCCGCCCTGGCGAGCGTTGGGAGGGAAGCCAGGCATGCCGGGGCCGGGCATGCCCGCCATGGGAGGAATGGGACCGCGGCCACCCTGGGGGCCGCCACGTCCGCCAGCACCCATAGTCTGCTGCACCTGCTGCATGGCAGCAATGAACTGGGGGTTGTTCGCCTGGGGGTAGGGGCCGCCAGGAGGGAACTGGCCAGGGATGCCGTAGACAGGAGGCATCTGCTGGGGAAGGCCGCCGCGTCCGCCCTGCTGAGGGTAACCGCCGGGGAACTGGCCGGGGCGGCCGCCCTGAACGGCGGGCATGACCATGCCGGGCTGAGGGAAGGGCATGCCGCGGCCTCCCTGGGGGAAGCCGGCCTGGTTGCCGCCACCGTAGAAGACGGGAGCCTGCATGTACTGCTGGGGGAGGCCAGCGGCGGCGGCAGCCTGCTGCATGCGGAGTTGGTTGCGAGCCTGGATACTAGCCTCAAGCTGGCTCTTGCGAACATCCTTACGCTGGGCGAGGGCAACGTAGAGGGGCTTGTTGTGGACCATGCGCTGGTTCATATCGGCGACGGCCTTGGTGGCGTCGTCGGGGTTGCTGAAGCAGACGAAGCCGAAGCCCTTGCTCTTACCCTGGCCCTTCTTGTCCGACTTCTTCTCCTTCTTCTCAGCGCCCTCCTTGTCCTCAGCCTCCTTGTCCTCCTCCTTGTTCTCCTTGTCCTTCTCCTCGGAAGAAGCCTCATCCTCGTCCTTGGAGTCGGAGGGAGTGTCGCGCATGACCTTGGCGGAGGTGATGGGACCGAAGTCAGCGAAAAGCTGGCGCAGCTTCTCATCATCAACCTCGTCGTCGAGGTTCTTGATGTACAGGTTGACACCCTGGTACTTGTTGGCCTTCTCGAGGCGGGCAGCTTCGTAAGACTTGCGCAATTCCTCCTCGCGCTCGTGCTTCTTCTGCGCCCGTCCGACGTACAGGTCCTGTCCGCGGAAGTCCTTGCCGTTGAGGTCATCGACGGCCTTGGCAGCACTCTCGTGGGTGGTGAAGTTGACGAAACCGAAACCACGGCTCTTGCCCTCCTGGTCGCGGGCAAGCGAGGAGGAGGTGACCTCACCGAACTTGGCAAAAAGCTCACGGAACTCCTCGTCGGAGACCTCGCTCTGGATGTTCTTGACGTAGACGTTGGTGAAGTTCGCCTTCATCTCCTCGAACTTGCTCTGGCGGTCCTTCTTGGGAATGTGGTGACCAACGTAGACCTTCTTCTCGTTCAGAAGCATGCCGTTGACGTGCTTGATGGCCTGAGAAGCAGCCTCGTCGGTCTCGTAGTGAACGAAACCATATCCCTTGGAGTTGCCGTTCTCATCCTGGGCGACCTTGCAGCTCAAGATGTTACCGAAGGCAGCAAAGGTGTCGTGGAGAGCCTTGTTGTCGATGGCGACGTCAAGGTTCTTGATGAACACGTTGCCCTGGCCGGTCTTGCGGAGGGCAGGGTCGCGCTGAGACCACATGATGCGGCAGGGGCGGCCCTTGATAAGGGTGTAGTTGAGCTCCTCGAGGGCCTTCTCACCATCGCTGGTGGTGTTGTAGTTGACGTAGGCGTAGCCAAGAGAGCGACGAGTGACGGCATCACGGCAGACACGGATGGAAGCGACGGAGCCGATCTGGGAGAACAGCTCGAAAAGCATGGCCTCGGTGACGGAGGGGTCAAGCTCGCCGACGTAGAGAGACGCAGAGGCCTGGGGGTGAGGCGCGGCGGAGCTGGGGGTAGGGCCAGAGGCGTCGGCATTGTCGCCCTGAGCACCAGCCTCAACGTTGGTGTTGATCGCGGGGGCGTTCTTGGAGTCAGCGCCGTTGAGCGAGGCGTTGCTCAGGTCGTTGGCGAGCTGGTCGACAGCGCCGTTGTTCGTAGTAGTAGCCATTGTATCGATGGGGGTCGGACACAGGAAGGATACTGCGACAGCAAGCGCTGGGTTAGACAGGCCATGGATAATTTTGCTGATGTAGGAGAGAGAGGGTGGTGAGAAATGCGCGAACCCCTCCACCGACCAAAGTGGGTATGAAGAGGGGAAGAGCGGCAAAAAAAAAAAAAAAAGCACTTACCAGGTCAAGAATCTGACGATCGGTCGGGTGGTGAGACCGTGGTGAAGTCGAGAGAATCAGGGCAGAGGGGCCTTTCTTGTCTCTGGTGGGTTTATGTGTGAAGTTTGACCGACACACGAAGAGGCACAGCGATTGCGAGGTTAGCAGGCAGGTCGCGACCGGAGGGCTGAGGTGAAGCAAGAAAAAGAGGCGGTTCGGAGAGAGTCCTCTGGATTTTCTTGCAGTTGGGGAGGGGGAGGATAGGTAGGATGGAGGTGGGAATTTTTGATGGGGGTTTTCAAGTTTTTTTTGGAAGTTTTTTTCTTGATGAAAAAAGTGAGCGAGACAGAGAACAAGTACGAAAGACGTACTCCTTGTCAGACCCTCTTTAGATGTGAAGGGGGGTTGTTGATAGGGTTTTTGTAGTTGTTGGAAGAGAAAAGAAGAGGAGAGGGGAGAAATTCCAATGGGTGTGCCTTTTGGAGATGATTTTTTTTTCTGGATCTGCCGCCTGCCTGCGGTGGATGGTGCGGTGCGGTGCTCTCTACCTGGGTACCTACCTTGTCGGCCCTGCCCCCTCCAGGTAGGTGGTAACCTTCACTTTCCCGTTGGGCCTGCTAAAAATTTCACCCTTCTTGCTAGGCTAGAGCCTAGGAGGGCATGTACAACTGATGCGGTACCTGGCCACCATGCGAAGCAAGTATCTACCTCTTGATTCTTCCAGCTGACTCATCGATAACTATCATCATACGCGGTGACGTTCCACCACGGAGCGATAAGGAATGTGGGGTACAAGCTGCCTCGTGGCTTTGATACAAGCCGTTCATTGCCCTCAGGTACTCATGGCGCTCCCCTCATTTTATGAAAAATTTATGCGGTGGGTTGGATACCTAGGTACTTAGGTAGCCAACGGCTGGGTACCCTGCCAACCTGCAACGACGGAAAAGAAGCTCAGGAGAAGAGAGGCGAATTCGGTTGATTTTTTTTTTTGCTGCCACGCTGAGGCGAGATAAGCAAGCAGTCTGCTGGTTGGGATGACAGATATCGGCTCGCCGAGATTAACCTCATGGCCCGACGGAATTGAATTGTGGCTGCAATACCTGTGCTGATGATACCACCGACAAACAGGATAGGCGCTTGTCTGTGCTGAACATTTCCACGACGCAGCCCCGGCACTTTCATCGTTCGTTAGCTGGCCACCGATCCAGTTACTCCTCCTGCTCGCCGCCTTATCACGATACCCTGCCGATACTGGTCCCTTGCCTAGGCAGGTACCAAGAGGACGGACGGATGAGCAGCAGTGACGAAAGCGAGGAAAGCAAGCAGCCGGCAAGCGCGTACTATGTAGTTGGCATGAAGCCGCCTCATGAGTGAGGGCTGATGACTCAGGTCAACTGACGCGCACCGATCCGGCATATAGACTCTTCACAGGTGAAGTTCTTATTTAACTTGCCCCCGACGACGCTCTCCGTTGCTGCCACGAGGAATATGCATGGACTCATGATATTTCTACACCGACACTTACACGAGCTTCGGTACGCACGCAGGCGAAATTCGAGTCAGCCAGACATCGATGGCGAAACATGGTCGACACTGACTCTTGTTCCCATGGGACTTCCTTGAAAATGAGTGCACTGCCAGCCATGGAATCTCAGGTGTGCGACATCGCCAACTTTGGCCCAGGCCTGCTCATCAATGACATTGGCATTCGTTTGTTTCCTCGCCCAGATGTTGTGCGTCTCCGTTTTGTGTTTGTTGCCCTGTCCCACATCATCTCGTTCTCCACGGTTGCTTATCGCCGCCCCGTCCTTATCGGCGTTCAGTGTTGGTACCTTCCCCCGCCAATCCGGGCTGGTAGCTATCTGACCAGTGCGCCGGAACCTTCCACAAGCCCGGGCCAACAACTCCTGGAGCAGTAATACACTACCTAGGTAGGTACACCGTACACAGGCAAGGTATCCATTCAGCTTACCATACACCCCGCCAGAGGCCTCGCCGCTAGCGAATGTGACATGTCTAAGCCCGTCATTTCCCCCTCCAACGCCGTCACTGTTAGTGCTGGTCCACGGTCCCGCATCCGCGTTGTGTCTGCCGTACTCGATTACACACCCATCCGAACCTGAAGCTTCTGGAAGGCAACCGCGTCCGCGACATCCCTCGACCGACATTTAACACATTAAACCACCATTTTACACGTCAGCGACTCTATGGTATTTGCCCAGGCCATGAGATAGTATTATCTTACCCCTTCACGACGTCCACGGTCTTTCGTCTTCCCCGAAGAACCATGTTTCCCACCTTCACCGGAAACTCTCGACGCCCGCGGAACGTGAACCTCAGCGGCCAGAATCTCAACCCTTTCGCCGCTGCATCATGGACGCCTTCAGCAGGGTCAGGCGCCTACAAGACTATATCTAATGCACAGGCGGAACGATTACAACGCCAGCAAGACCGCGAGAAGCTGAAGGCTGCGGGTAAGATCCAGAAAACATGGAGGGGTTATAGGGAGAGGAGACGACTTCGAGAGTCCCGGCGAGAGTTATTCGATGCCATGTATTCGCCCACGTCGGACCTTGCCACACAGCAGAGACTTCCAGCAGCCCTGCCACTGCTGTTGACGATATTCCAGTCGAGCCAAGTCGACGATCTTCGCCGCCTCATGCTCTTCTCGAGAGAGCTGGCTACAAGCAACCTGGACTGCCTAGCTCCGGAGAGGCTACCTCATTCTCGCCTTGCACGGTTCCTTCGGATACTGGTTGAAGCGCTGGATGCTCAGTTGAAAAGAGGGTTGGTGTCTGTCTCGCATGACGGCCTGTTGCAGAAACTGGTCGTGTTCTTGTCGAACTCTAACTAACAACGCATGTAGATTCGATTCAACCGATACGCAGCTTCTGCTCGCCCTCGTCACCCAAATTGGCGCTGCCTTTCCCATGTCACTATTCAAATCGCTTCGACAATACTACACTGTTCTCGCGGATGCCAACAATGCGTCGGCTCTGGATGCGGCTACTTGGGAGGCGGTTTCTAAGGCTGTGGTCATGCCGTTAAGGGCCACTTCTGCGAACGGTACTGCTGATCCGGCGCTCTTCGAACCAAGCCAGCCCGCTAACAAGACTGCAGTCGAATACACAATGGCCGTATACGAGGCATTTGCGCTCTCGTTCCTGACTCGGCGCGACTTGCGTCTCGTCGAAAGGAACCCAGAAATATTCTACGACGACCTGAACTCCTCCTACCTCGCATCAGCAATCACCGAATTGTACAATAACGGGCGTATCAGTGGTGTAAGTCGGGAGAGCCAGCTTTGGCTTCTCGCACACTTCATTGGCCTGCACCAGGGGATCGATGTCAGGTCGCACGGACTCAGGCATTTGGACGCACTCCATGTGCAACTCTCGAACCTGTCCACAGAGATTGGTGTCAGGTTATCAGTGAAATCAGCCGAAACCGGTGCATCGAAGGCATATGCTGTAGGCGATGAGGAGCGTCTTATCCAGCCACTGTCTCCTTACGTCGCCCAACAGCTCAACTCATTGGTGGATAGAGACGGCATCTCTGCCCTCTTGGCCGAGCTTACGACGTGGGTGTTATCGTCCCGATTTGGGAGCATAGCTTACGTTGAATTTAGGAATTTCGGATCTCAGTCAAATGACCAGGAACTCGAAAGTGCAAGTCTGTTATCTGGGTACATTCTCACGTTGCTTAGATGTTTTCCTAAACACGGCGACGAGGTTCGCATGCGGCTCTTCCTTGGGGATATCTCCTCAAGCGCAGGCAGTCTCCCCACCATCAAGTTTCTCTGGCAAGCAATGACGCAGACTGGAATCTATGTGCAAATACTGCACGATTCGACGTCGGTGGCTGGTTTGCTGCGAGCCTACCTTTCCAAGTCCAAACCCACAACTTCGTCGCAAGAACAGGAATGGAGACTCGTTCTATTGTTCCTCGAACTGTACACGTTCATTCTTCGCCTCAGCGACGACGAAGATTTCTTCAGCGGCATCTCTCCCAGACTCGTCCAAGGTGACGAAAAACCGTCTCGCCTTCGGTCTTGCAGTCTCTCGCTCCAGGACGTGAGGAACCTTACAATTGTCTTGAAGCATCTCTCTTTTACTTTACATTACAATGCATCAGACATCCTGCAAGGCATACAGAACTCCGAACCGGCCTCCATGAGCCATCTTGAGTCGTACTTTGGCAACGCGATTACCAGGACATCGAAAGAGGCAAGGTCAAGCAATGCTCAGGCCAGTTCGGCCGATACCAGTCTCAATCTGAGCAGCCTGCGCAGCATTGTCACAACTGCCTTGCGACTGGTCTATGAGCGAGACTCCAGACGTCCATTCTTGCCTCAAGATCATTGGCTCATGACGTCGAAATTTGACATGGAGGGCTTTGTCAGTGCTGTTGTTGCCGAACAGGAGCGCCAGAACGACGAGGTTCCCGACTCTAGTGACGACGAGGACGAAGACATTGAAGAAGACACGAATATCGGGGGCGTTGACAGCATCATTCACACAGTGGCCGGGCAGCGTCTGTCACGTCACGCCCAAATCGAAAAGCTGCGAGCTAAACAACGGAAAGCACAGAGGGATCGTAATCTCGCAATAATCGGACCCAAGCTGGAGATCCTGAGACACATGCCGTTTGTCATCCCGTTTGATACCCGTGTCCAGATCTTTCGACAATTCGTCTACCTCGACAAGCACAAACGGCGAGACGGTATGGATGCCGATCAGTGGAGGATGACAATGCTGCACAACCCCTTGCGGTCTCCTGGTAGAAGCGCTGCTGGCCGCCATCACGGCAAGATCAGGAGAGGTCAGGTTTTTGCGGACGCCTTCGAACAATTTTACGAGCTGGGAGAAGGCCTCAAGGAACCGATACAGATCCAATTCGTTGACCAATTCGACACAGTCGAAGCTGGAATCGATGGAGGCGGTGTGACAAAGGAGTTCCTCACGAGCGTCACTACCGAGGCATTCAGTCAGATGGACGGCATCTCACTGTTCCGTGCAAACAGCCAAGGTCTACTCTACCCCAACCCGACCGCCATGGATGAGTTGAAACAAGCTCTGAGGCAAGCTGGACTTCCAGAGTCCTCAGTCGAGTGGCAAGACCAGGTCATGGATCTGCTTCGGCAGTTCGAGTTTCTCGGCAGGATTGTTGGCAAGTGCATGTACGAAGGCATCCTCATTGACATTGCCTTCGCGGGATTCTTCCTGCTCAAATGGATCTCAGGCCAGACTGGAGAGAACAGCTACCGTGGAAATGTAAACGACCTCAGAGACCTTGACGAAGAGCTCTACCAGGGCATGCTGCGCTTGAAGAACTTCCAAGGCAACGTGGCCGACCTGTCCCTCGACTTTACGATCACCGATCAAGTGTCGGTACCAGGCGAGCCCGTGCAGACGGTGACCAGGAACCTGATTCCCAATGGCGAAAATGTTACGGTTACCAACGACAATCGCCTGCTGTACATATCGTACGTCGCCCGCCACCGCCTCGTCGCCCAACCGGCCCAGCAGACAGCCGCCTTCCTCCGCGGACTACGCTCCATCATCGCCCCGTCGTGGCTCTCGATGTTCAACCAGAACGAGCTACAACGCCTGGTGGGCGGCGACAGCTCCGAGATTAACATCGAAGACCTGCGCAGCAACACAATCTACTCGGGCCTGTACGAAATCGGGGACGATGGATTGGAGCACCCGACCATTCAGCTTTTCTGGAAGGTGATGGAAAGTTTTTCCGACCGAGAGCGTCGGGATGTGCTCAAATACGTGACCAGCACGCCGCGGGCGCCATTGCTGGGATTCTCCCAGCTAAGCCCGCGATTCAGCATACGCGATGGAGGCGACGACCAGGAGAGGTTGCCGAGTACGAGCACCTGTGTGAACCTTCTCAAGCTTCCGAGATACAAAGATCAGGAGACGTTGAGGAAGAAGCTTCTCTACGCGGTCTCCTCGGGGGCTGGTTTCGACCTCAGTTAATGATGATTATGCAAGGCGCTCCATGAAGCTACGACACAATATTCTAGAAGAACCAGCGAAATGCAAATGTATTATTAACAGTATCGCCGAAACAGTGCCCGGTGAAAATTACATGTAGGGCATGCCATAGGCTTACATTAGACGGGCTCGCACTCTCTGATGTTGCGTGTCTATTAAGAGTCAATACATGGGGTTTTAAAGCTCGAGATCATCTGGTGCCCGAGCTCGCATAGCCCCCCTAAGCTGTCTTCTCGATGCGGTGTTGCGACAGCCGTTGCCTGGTTGCCGGTCACTGGTAGCTCTCTCCAAGGAGGTGCGGCTTTCTTTCTCTGAGATCCAGCATCATCTGGCCGAAGAGCCCGTTGGCCCACGCGAACCTATCATGCTGTTAGCAACAAGTTGTATTGTTAATGAAGAGCAATGCGCGGGTCTGTGACTCACCAAGAACGAGTCCACTTCGTCGCATCGTGACTGTTCACAGACTCATGAATTAAGCCCAACCGGTTGGTGGAGCTCACGAGCTGCCTCAGCCCGTTACGAATCTCGTCGTCGTCGTCAGAGGTCATGATCTGCGCGATCAAGGCCATCGGCCACGCCATGCCCGGCCCGATGTGCGGGCCGCCCGTGGCATTCAACACGGGCCCGCGCATCTGGTACGGGTTGGAGGTGGAGAGGATGAAACGGCGGGTGTTCTGGTACACGGGGTCGCTGGCGGAGAGGTAGCCGTAGTGCGGCGCCGAGAGCAGGGAGGGGATGTTGGCGTCGTCCATGACGTTGTGGCTCCCAAAGCCGTCAATCTCGTACGAGTAGATCTCGCCGAACTTTGGGTGGTTCGTCTTGCCGTAGGCTTCGATGCCGTCCCGCACGCGCTTGGAAGCATCGCGCATCCTCTCGGCCATGCCGCTGTCGATAGGATCCATGATCTCTGCGCAGGAATTGAGGTACCGCGAGAACATCATGTTTGCCGGGACGAAGAGCTGGTAGATGCAACTGTCGTCGCTGGGACGGAAGAAGCTGCGCACCATGCCGGTGCCGCCCTGCGTCGGCGCCCCGTTCCCCTTGTTCGACAGCGTCTCCGAGGCGGAGGTGTCTCGCCGCTCGAACAAGGCCGGGGAGGGGTTGAGGGTGCCATCGGCGGCGTAGGTGCCCGTCAGCAGGGCGTCGGTGGTGTTGAGGAGCACGGCGACGGCCTTGGCCCAGGAGAAACGGCCGAAGAAGTCCTTGTCGGCTGTGGCGGTATGGTAGTCGTGGGAGAGCTGGAGGAAGGCGGCGAGGGAGTCAAGTTCATATTTGCACTCGAAGAAGGAGTATGCCGGATAGGCCGGGAAGATGTGGTCCGCGGCACCGTACTCATTGGGAGTGGGCGCGATCTGGGACTCCTCGGGCGGCTGGAAGGCATTGCAGTGCGGGGCGTTGCGGACGTAGCGAGCCTGGAGGTTGATGAGGCCGCGGTAAAGAGAGGCGAGAGATTCGGATGAGGAGTTGCGGACGAGGAGGGAGCGGTAGCTTTGCAGCTGGTTGCTCGAGTCGCGAAGCCACATGGCGTTGATATCGCCCGTGATGACGAAGCTGAGCTCCTCATCCGGATTCTCGGCCGCCTTGCCCTGCCACGCAACAGTGGTGTCGAGAGTGTTTGGGAAGGTGTTCTCGAAGAGGCGGTAGAGATCAGGGTCCTTGACGAGGTCCTTCATCTCCACGATGGTCTTCTCGACCTCGGGGAAGCCAGCCGTGCGGCATTCCGGGGGCGGACGTTGGTAGGCCAGCTTGTGAATGCCCTCAGAGAAAGGCTCGTGGGGGGTAGCCGCGTAGTCGGTGAAGTGAGGGCAGTCGGGTTTGAGGCCCGCCGCCGCCAGGCCGGCGAAGAGGAGGAGACTGGGGAGAATGGCCATCATGGCGCTGGTGAGTTACCACAAGAGTATGCTGTGGGATGAGGTCACGACAAGACCACGCGGTGCCTGGCCCTGGGCGGGCAGGGCATGTTTATGAAGGCCGGGTGGGAGTCAAGTGCCGGACATGCATGTTCTGAATAACAAGACGAACGATGGTTCGCGTGACCTTGGATGATGGGCAGGGGATGATCAAGGTGCGGGGGAAGGGAACGTTGTATACAGGATGTGTAGTATTACTGGAGATTATGATGTCGTCTTGCTTGTCAGTGGTGTCCACCGAGACCAAAGCGGGGGAAGTGAGGAGGCGATGAGCCCACGTTGAGGACGATGTGGATGTATGATGTGTGTGCGAGTCACAACGGACAGAAGACATGTCGTGGGGTGCCGCAACGTTTTATTAGCATTGAAGAAATTCGAGGCGGCAGGCAGGCATCAGGCCCGAAGCCCAGGCCAGCAGATATGTTTTGAACGTTTCTCACGGTTCAAGATGGAGAGACACATCAGTCGACGGGACGGGACCGTCCTCTTGGACTTGACGGGGGACCCTGAACCGCTTGACATGTCGACAGGGTGCCTCCCCGACTGACTTCCCAGCGATGCCGGCGAGCGAGGAGCTGGCGGCATTGAGTAACAATACCAATGGGGGAAAATAGGTACTATATGGAAGGGGACGATGGAGGTTCGAGCAGGGTTCTCCGCCTTCATGCAGTTGGATCTCCCATGCTAAGGAACGGGAATGGCAGCCACTCGGCTCGGCGCACGGGAATGTCGGTTTCCCGAACGAGGCATCCCGCGGCTGGGATGCGTAGAGATGCTCTCGGTCCGCATCATGCTAGGCTGCGACTGAAAGAGAGTTTGCTGAGATATTTGTTCCAGAAGCCGGCCACTAGACGCAGGTTTCTTTTGCGCAAGTGTAGATGTCGCGATATGCGGTTGGGCTTTTCCACTGGAAACTGCTTAGAGACCGGACGAGCCACGCTCAGGCTCAAGGCTCGTTATCAAAGAGAGTATCGAAGCAAACATTGGGCATATTCGGACGGGGCCGTTACAGAACTCCTGACCATGCTGGAGGTGGAAGGTAAGGGTGCGGGCGTTAGGAGCATCAACGTGAAGTTGTTATTTATTAGAACGATTATTAGAACGAGATGAGAGAAGAGAGGCTTTGAATAAGTTGTTACTCCTCGCAAAATACTACCCTAACCTTAGTAATTGGCGCCTAATACTTCCCTGGTACGGATAAGTGCACTATTCATGCTAACAGGAACGATCCGCAAATCGGCACAACTTGCACTAACATTTAACCTTAACTGCGACAGGGTACCTGGGCTGCAGTCGCTGCGAGTTAGGCACCTTTCGCTACAACATTAGCCGTACGCATCTGGCAATTCCCCATTGACGCTGCCAATATGCCAATAATGCCCGGTGATTCGGGCGACCTAGTGTACTTGCCTTTCAAGTTCCTTACATACCTACCTGCGTGCCAGCCTACCCTGCTTTGCCTATACTGGAAGAGTCCGTAGCCTCCGCATCCAAATGGGCTACTGCAACCACTCGGCAACGGCTCCAACAAGAGTTTTCCATATCTGGCGCAGGGCTCCAGCGACGGTTCGGGGGATAAGACCGCCCCTTGCCCCTCCTCCACCTTTCTGTCCCGTTGTGTTGAAACTCGACAGGGACCGCCTGCCTCCAGACAACCGCACATGTGTCCTGTTGGCTTGTTGCGCACCTCCCAACCGCGGCATCATCGTTTCCTTGATACTCAAACCTAACGGCAAGGCAGCCAGAGAAGTTGGAACCGGCCAAGACTGTGGACAGTGGCTCGGACGAGAAGCCGAGATAACCCTAACTTTCGGCCGAAGTTGAGCATTCCAGCGTCGTCGCAGTATCCCGTCAATCCAATCCACAGTTGGTGGTCGTTGGATGAGTGGGTAAGCAACGCCACTGCATACACTACACTCTGGCAAAGCAGCCGTCATCTTCGAGTCCTATGGCGATCTAAGTCGACTTCTCTTTTAAGAAAGACGCGTCGGGGTCGGTCTTCACGTTCGGTCACTCAACGCTGGCCGCTGCGCATCACCTAGGATGGCTGTCCTTGTCCCTGCCATCGGCCTTTCGAGGCCGTTTCGCTTGCTGGTACTCGCAATTGTCGTTGTCTTCTTGCTGTTTTGGTGGCCCTCAGCAGAGGGCGGCTTGTTTTCTGCTCTCTTCTTTTCCAATTCGGACCTGCGGGCCCAGCGTGCCGTTCTCAAGTATATCGACCCCCTGATCGGGACGGTCAACGGAGGTCTGTCTGCATTCTGCATCTCCCGGAAACTCTGACTAATTCTCACCAGGGCATGTGTTCCCCGGTGCAACGCTCCCATACGGTTCGTGATGTCCCCATGCCGTGGAGACGGGCTGTGTCACTAACCACTGCGCAGGCATGGCAAAGCCCTGTGCCGATACCAACTCTCGTGCTGAGAATGCCGCGGGTTGGGTTTCTGACAATTCCAAAATCACCGGCTTCTCCCATCTGCACGATTCAGGTACGATACGCGGTCTTCTTGACGGACGTTGGTTTGCTAACCCTGGGGCTAGGGACCGGCGGTGTAAGAGGCTCTTCGCTACCTTGGTGATCTCATCTGACATGGATATAGTCACCTTCCCTGGGAAACTTCCCCTTGTTTGTTCATCCCGGATGTCCAGCTGATGACTACACATTATGCAAGTATACCACGGAACAGCGGAGTCTATACCGCGTCAACGAATCTATCTTGGCTACTCCAGGCTACTTTTCACTCGATCTGTCGAATTCCGTTCGCGCCGAGATGACGGCCACCGAGCACACTGCCCTATACCGTTTCTCTTTCTCCCCGAATGACACGGTCTCCTACCTGGACGTGGCTAACCAGGGCAACATTGATGCCGTGAGCAACCCTTTGATTCTCATCGACCTTACCGATATTGCCCAGAGCAGGTCCAGCGGCGGTATTCAGGTATACGAATCGGGCCGCGTCATCGGTGATGGCACCTTTCGGCCTTCATTCGGAGAGGGCACTTACACGGCCTTCTTCTGCGCCGACTTCAGGGGGGCAAACATACGAAAGTCGGGCGTTTTCGAGGGCGACACCCCCCGCGAGCAGCCAAAACACATCTCAGAGTTCACCCGAGGGATACATAACCCTACCGGGGCTGCGGGCGCATGGCTCCATTTCGAGCGCCCTGAAAACAACCAGATTATTGCCAGAGTCGGCCTCTCGTTCATATCTGTGGAAAAAGCCTGCCAGAATGCCGAGAGGGAGATTCCGAAGTTCGACTTCAAGGGAACCGTGGATGCTGCCGAGACCGTCTGGGCAGAGAAACTGTCAGCGGTCTCAATTGACGCCCGTGGCGTCAGCGAGGATATGCAGACAACCTTCTGGTCTGGTCTGTACCGAAGCCTGCTGTCACCGCAGAACTACACGGGAGAGAACCCGCTGTGGGAGTCATCCGAGCCCTACTTCGACTCTTTCTACTGTATCTGGGACTCCTTCCGGGCGCAGCATCCCTTGTTGACCATCGTGGACCCGGAAGCCCAGACGCAGATGGTTCGAGCCTTGCTGGATATTTACCGTTTCGTTGGCAAACTTCCTGACTGCAGGATGTCGTTCTGTAAAGGATTCACACAGGGCGGCTCAAACGCCGACATTGTCATTGCCGATGCGTATCTGAAGAACATCAGCAACGGTGTCGACTGGAAGACGGCGTATGAAGCCGTGGTCTCTGACGCAGAAGGTGACTTGAGTCCCCGGGTTTGAGTGTGGGTCTTACTGTTACTGACAGACTTACAGTCGCACCACAGAGTTTTCGCGTGGAAGGCCGCGGTAATCTGGAGAGCTGGTTCGGACTGGGATACATCGCCAAAGACCACGTCGACAGGGTCGCAATGGGCCCAAACAGTCGGTCCATCTCTCGAACGGTGGAGTACGCATACGACGACTTTTGCATCGCCGAGATGGCTCGCGGGCTCGGCCACAACGAAGACCACGCGAAATACATGCAGCGCAGCGCCAACTGGCAGAATTTGTGGAACCCGGACCAGCCAGACATTATCCAGGACAAGAACGAGAAGGAGGTCGAGAAGACCAAGTACAAGGGCTTCTTGATGCCGAGGCTCATAGACGGCTCTTTCGACTACCAGAACACGCGCATCTGCTCGCCCGACACAGAACAGCACAAGTGCTACTTTGATACCTACCAAGCAACCTATGAAGGGTCGCCGTGGCTATATTCGTTCTTCGCGCCACAGGACATGTCGACGTTGATCACGCTCATGGGCGGGCGGGACGCATTTGTCGACAGGCTCGAGTACTATCACAGCGGAGAGATGGTGTACATGGGCAACGAGCAGGGGTTCCTAACCGTCTTCCAGTTCCACTACGCAGGACGACCCGGTCTCAGCTCCCGCACCGCGCGAAGCTACATCCCGTCGCAGTTCAACGCGAGCATCAACGGCATCCCGGGAAACGACGACTGCGCCATGGGCGCTTTCAGCGCATTTGCAATGATGGGATTCTTTCCTGTTGCCGGGCAGGATGTGTACCTACTCATCCCGCCGTTCTTCCCAGAGGTTCGGCTCAAGTCGCGTGGAGCCAAGCCCGCTGTTATCCGAAAGGTCGCCAAGGACGACAAGGAGCTGGCCGAGGGTATGCACATCCAACAGGCGACGTTGGATGGAAAGCCGTACACAAAGAACTGGATCAGTCACGAGTTCTTTCTTCGTGGCGGGACCCTGGAGCTGACGGTCGGTTGGAAGGAGAGCAACTGGGGCACCAAGGAAGAAGACTTGCCGCCCAGCTACCCAGCAAAACCGAAAACCATAGCAGCAACCCGAACACAGAGTTGAGGTCAAGGTAGTATATAGGTAAACAGACACAAGGCCAAACAACAGCGCCCTGATCATGTGACCGGCTCCTCCATAGTAATAGAAGTCGGCGAAAAAGGCTTTCAACGCCGAACCCGCCATCAGTCCTTCCAATGTGCAAACCTGAGATTTCGGCCAAAAGCAACGTTTTGCCGTCGGCACGCGAATCCCTGTGGCCGAACGACATCGGAGGGGCTGTAGCCCGCATTAGAAACCTAGGCTCCGTGATTGGTCAAAGCTAGGGCACCACTTGACTCGGCCTCTCCCGTTCCATGATGGTAGCGGTACCACGGTACTTTTCAGCTGCCAAAAGAGCTGGCAGGATTTACTCGTGAGCTACCTACTGCAGCAAGGCGTTTTGCATGCGTCACAGAAGTAGCGACCGAGTCCTCAACTCCCAGAACCGGTTTCTCTCGGCTATCATCATCAACCGGACCCCAGGTCCGAGCTTGGAGATTGAGTGTCATCGACGGCGTCTAGGGTCGTGTCCCCCGGCCGCCCCCCAATTACGTATTTGAGGGAACAAGAGAGAGAGGTTTTTGAGAGAAGCAAGCCCCAGTCGACCTCGGGAGTCCGTAATTTTTTAAGTATCCGCCGGTTCTCTCTTCTCGCGACCAAGGTCCCCGCCAAACTTTTGACTACACGACCTTCGCACCATTCAACCGTACTGCCGACCTGCCGAAGTGCTACTGCAGGAGACCAATTGCGCCTCCCGATCGTAGCCTGCCGCTAGCGTCCCCCCCGACTGTTCGAGGATACAGACGAATCCGGCGAGCTGAACGCAACGCCCGCTCCCGCAGTCGAGCTCTCTCTCGTGACTGACAGACGAGTCGGCGCGCACACCCTTAGAGCTGTCGCAGCTTCTGGTCATCCACAAACTCTCCTTCTCCCAGCACCGGTTGGTTTGAGCAGGAGCAATCTACGGGATCTTGTCTAGTAGGGCCTTTACGCCATTCGAAGCTTGACCGCACACATACCAATACCCACACACACACACTCGCAGCCACATTAGCCGCCAAGATGAGCACTTCTGCCTCACCCCTCGCGAGGAGTCTCCAGCGGAGCACGCGCAACTTTTCAAGATGCCGATACCGCACCACACGCCCAGCACAGGCGGGCCTTGCCACAGCCGTCACCGCAACCACAACCAGGACCGCCAGCAGGATACCCTCGGCGCGGGGCTCCGCCGTTACCGTCTTCAGGCCATTGGGGGCGCGTACATTCACGACAAGCAGGGCAAGACACAGCGACGAGGAGGAAGACTTTGATCCCGCGTCCATTGAGCGCGAATCGGATCAGGTCGATGTGTGTATCGTGGGCGGCGGTACGCAGCTCTAGTCTTGTTGTCCGAGGACCACACTAATAGCATCTTGTACAGGGCCCGCCGGACTCAGCGCTGCGATCCGATTGAAGCAGTTGGCCAATGAGGCCGGCAACGAAGACTTCCGTGTCCTTCTTCTCGAAAAGGCCGGCGAGATGGGCGCGCACATTCTTTCGGGTGCCGTCATACAGCCCACCGCGATCAACGAGCTCATCCCCGACTGGCTGTCCGAGGAGAACCCGGACCGCTTCGAGTACGCGACCCCGGCCGGCGGCGACCGCATGCGCTTCCTTACCAAGACGGCCTCTATTCCGCTCCCAACACCGCCGCAGATGCACAACGAGGGCAACTACATCGTCTCGCTCAACCAGTTCACGAAGTGGCTGGGAGACCGCGCCGAGGAGCTCGGCGTCGAGGTTTACCCGGGCTTCGCCGCCTCGGAGGTATTGTACAACGTTGACGGCAGCGTCAAGGGTGTGGCGACAAACGACCTCGGCATGGGCCGTGACGGCAAGCCTAAGGAGACGTTCGAGCGCGGCATGGAGTTCCACGCCCGCTGCACCTTGTTCGCCGAGGGCTGCCACGGCAGTCTGAGCAAGCAGGTCATCAAGAAGTTCGACCTGCGTCGCGACAGCCAGCACCAAACATACGCTCTAGGCATCAAGGAGGTGTGGGAGGTGCAGCCCGAGAAGTTCCAGAAGGGCTCCATCACGCACTCGATGGGCTACCCGCTTTCCAAGGACCTCTACGGCGGCGGCTGGATGTACCACTTTGGCGACAACCTCGTCAGTATCGGACTGGTGGTCGCGCTGGACTACGAGAACCCCTGGGTATCGCCCTACGGCGAATTCCAGAAGATGAAGCACCACCCCATGTATAAGGAGGTGCTTGAGGGCGGCAAGTGCCTCACCTACGGCGCGCGCGCGCTCATCGAGGGCGGCTTCCAGTCGATACCCAAGTGCGCGTTTCCCGGCGGTGCTTTGATCGGCGACTCAGCGGGCTTTGTCAACATGCCCAAGATCAAGGGCACGCACAACGCGATGAAGTCGGGCATGCTCGCGGCCGAGGCGGCCTTCGATGCTCTGTCGTCCTCCGAGACCAACGAAGACGGCACGGTCTTCTTGTACGACTACGAGGATAAGCTCCGCAACTCGTCCATCTGGAAGGAGCTCAAGGAGGTGCGCAACTTCCGCCCGTCGTTCCACACGCCGCTGGGTCTCTACGGCGGCATCATGTACTCCGGCCTCGAGGCGTACGTCCTCAAGGGCCGCGTGCCGTGGACGCTGAAGCACAAGACCCCTGACCACGCGGCGACGAAGCCGGCGGACAAGTTCCCCAAGATCGAGTACGAGAAGCCCGACGGCAAGATCAGCTTCGACATCCTCACGAGCGTCAGCCGCACGGGTACCAACCACGAGGAGGACCAGCCGGTGCACTTGCAGGTCAAGGACTGGGAGAAGCACGCGCGCGACACGTGGCCCGACTTCAAGGGCGTCGAGAACCGCTTCTGCCCGGCCGGCGTGTACGAGTACGTCGAGGACGGGTCCAAGGACCTCGGCGTGCGGTTCCAGATCAACGCCCAGAAGTAAGTTGTCCCACCTCTCCCCCTATTCCCGACCGCTTTCAGGCGGCATTCATGAATCATGAAGATGGTGACGGATGGATGGCTGACTCTGTTCTGCTTTCTGCAGCTGCATCCACTGCAAGACGTGCGACATCAAGGCGCCGCACCAGGACATCAACTGGCAGGTCCCGCAGGGTGGCGAGGGTCCCAAGTACTACATGTCGTGAGGTTGAGGTCGGAAATTTGTCTTTTACGCGGTGGCAAATAATCGCAACCCGCCGAGACGAGAGAACCCGCGCTGTCGTCTCTTCTGTAAAGATCCCATCTTCAGACCAACTGTTACATCCGGCGAGAGCGAGCAAGAGAAGGAAAAAAAGGAGGAGTGAATGAATGGTTGGAATATTCAGAGGCCCGAGATCCATGTCCATGTCCTTTCTGGAAGCAAAGAAAAGCACGTGTCGAACCCAGGACAAGGGGAAAGAGAGAACAAGAAAAGGGGGAGAAAAAAAAAAGGCAAAAATAGCCCACGGATCCTTTTTTTTGGGAGGGGAGCGGAGTTTGCAGAGAGGAACCAGCGGGACGAGGGCATGTGCTTGCTGCCTGTGTGCGTTTTTTTTTTTTTGCAGAAAAAGTGTACGGATACAGGATACTACGGTAGTACCTCTCTACACGAGAGGGCGGCGCTCTTAGTTCCGATTCGTCGTCAATGACGACATGCTTTTGTTCGCATTTCCCTACCCACGTCCTTCTCCTCTCCCTTCGGACGAGGACACTTTGCGGGTGCATGACGAAGGCTTCTGGAAGACGGGACCGGAGGTCAAGGGGACCTGGCCTTGACGACGTCGTCCCGGGTACCCCGTGAAGGAGGACGGGAGGGCGACGAATCCAAGCGGGTAAGGGGAGGGAGGGTGGCAGCAAGGCCCTCTCTGCCTCTGGTCTCACAACCCGATCGGAGAAGCTGCCCAGCCCCGGGGAATGGGGGGCAACGATATCGGAGACACGAAGGGTATGTTGCGAGACACGAGTGGTTTTTAGACTTCATGCGCCGGGCAAGGCTGGAATGGGGAAACATTGCAGTGAGAACAGGAAGGGTGGGATGGTAACTCGCGGAGTCACAAGAGTCAGAAAGTTTCTGGTGGGTTGACACGATCGATGCCCATCTAGCAAACAAACAAGGCCACCTCCGTACCAACGGGTATTGTATCACGGTGGATGGACGAGAGGGTGGCAGCGACGACTCGCGGCGACGGTGGTGTGTTTGGCTTTTTGGTGGTTGCCGCTGCCTGAAGCCCAACGAGGGAGTGGAGTGGGGGGATAGCAAAGTTTAGGGCGACGCGCGCAACCAAGAGAAGAAAAAATCATGAAAAAAGCAACTTGTCAACATCGTCAGAATGCGACGCCAGGTGCGATGTCGTGAGAGTTCCGGCGAGGCTGTCGGGCGGTCGTGTTTGAAGTCGCATGAGTCGTAGTGCAGATGGAGCTTTGCCAGGCTCCGTGAGGCCGAGATGCGGCCTCCATACTTGCACCAGACGCCCAAAACTCAAGCAGCCCAGCAGCAGCCAACAAGGAGGGTTGAAAATTCTCATGGCTTGGCCTTAGGCTGGAGCTCGCACATGCATGAGTCGCGCAGGAAAAGCCGACGGCCTGGGGAAAGTACCTCGACTTCAGGGTGGATCCTGAGATACATCTTGCGCACGGACCATAACCCCATGTCTCGTGGTGAAGGCCCATGGTATCTGGTACTTGGCTGTAAGATTACCGTAAAATTTGCATCTGCAAATTTTCTGCAAGTGCCCATCCGTGTCGCGACAGCGATAGCAGGACCAGGGCGAGCGCAACGCGTTGGAGGCACCCAGCTGAACAGAAGAAAAATAGACCTGATCGGTAAGCAAACGATGGCTTCCGGTGAGCAGCGATGGCCTCACCATCCGGCAGGGTCTAGGGGAACTTTGGGTGGATGTCGACAGAGTTTTCTCGGGCGATAGTTCGGGTTTCTAGTGATGGACCGCGGCGTGGCGAGGCTGGCGTACTGGATACGCGAAAATCTTACGACCGGGGGTGAAGGGGCAGGGCAGGGCAGGGCACGACGCGAAGGTGGACGTGGACGCGGAGGCGAGCGACAAACACGCCCAGCCGCCTTCCCAGCTTTCTCCACGTCCGTCCGCCTTCAATGGCTGGCACTGGCCGGTTGGAACCGGTCTGAAGTCAATGACTCACACGTCGGAAGCCGCCTGCTGGCTGCCGTGGCCCATAAAATTCCTGCTCAAGGGCCGCGGGTGCCCGCGAGCACCGCAAGCAGCGCAAGCGCCATGGAACAGTGCCGTTTTCGCGTTCCTGTCGTCGTCGGGGTTTGTAATTCGTGTTGGTCGAGCCGCCTGTTTCGCGTTGTCGCCGCGTCTGGGCAAAGTGTCGACAATGTGATCCGGTGACCCTGTTTGACAGGTTTGACGGAGAGGCCGTTCGCTGCGGGACGCTTCCTCATGCTGATGCGATGCTGATGCTGCCACCGTTTGCTGCCTCTCAGCACTGACGGAAGCCGGGTCGGTGCTGATCGTCAGTGAGGCATCACAGTAGGGGGCAGGCTCAGCGTTTCAGACCGCTAGCGTGTGGTTGGATGGTGAAGGAGGGAGGGTTGGAAAAGGGAAACCCCCTTCGGTTGCTGGGAGGATGCAAAAATCGATAAAAAAAGGGGGAGGGGAGGGGAGGATGATGGAAAAGGGGGGCGTAAGGTCCAGACCAGCACCCAAGTGGCTGGAGATGTGGGTGTGGTGCAGGTGCCAAAGAGACGTGACGCGGCGCTGGAGCTGAGGAAGGAGGCAGAAGCGAGCGGAATGGGTCGGCAGGTCGTGGGTAGCGTTGGCGTATCCGTACGCGGTAGCGGCATCCAGTGAGGTAGCGCCGCCGTGAGATTTGCATTCGGCTGGTCACTGGCGTCCCATCAAGGCGGCGTCTTGACGCGACACGATATGACACGGCCCAGGGCCCACGGGAGTGTGTGTGTGTGTGTTCGGCGGGATTGGCAGCTCCTTGCATTGAGCTGAGCCGTCGCGGTGCGGTTGAGTTGGTGAGCAAAGACGCGCTATCGATGCGTCGTTTGATAGTAGTCTTCTGTTTGCCTCCGAGCCAGGCAAACAGGCAGGCAGCAGCAGGACGTCGTCATTTTCTCGTTAAGCAAGTGCCGTAGGTAGGCGCTGGCAATGTAGCTAGCTGGGTTGATGTGGTGCTGGTCCGATGCTGACCCGACGCGTCGTTTGGTGGGCATCCAGGAGTAGTGATGATACAAGGCGTTGCATCGAGAAAGAGGTCCGAAGTGAATGCGAGGAAGAGAAATAATCGTCGCTGGGAACCGATGAGGTGTGTGCTGTGTGTGTGTGTGTGTGTGTGTGTGTATGTGTGTGTGTGAATGTGGACGGCAAACCCTGGCGGAGAGAGGGATGAGCGACAGGCCGTCAGGGATGAGCCACGAATCCGACGGACGCAAAGAGAAAGAAAAAAAATTCAATAGGCAGGTTGGATGAAGGGTAGCAGGAGGGTAGGAATCGTGGAACAGGCTTCAGGGACGAAATGGAGTGACAGTGAATGATGACATGGCCCCGTAAGGGAGGGCCTCACGTCTTTGGGAGGCGGCGGCCGTAACAGGACTGCGAGGTAAGGAGGCGGCGAGCAATGGTCAGAATGCATTGTCGCAAAAAAAGGAAGAAGAAAAAAAAGAAAAAAAAAAAGCAAAAGGACTTGCTACCTAGGTTGGTAGGCTGTGAGCTTGTACAGCGACCTAGAATGCGATGCCGCGGTACTTCAGGGGCTGGTTGGTCGCAGCAAGGGTGCAGGGGGTGGGAAGGAGATAAAATGGATGGGATGGTGGCTTTTCATTGGGTGCATCTCCTTAGCGCGGCCGCTAAGCACAGGCAATGTCAAGCAGGACCAACCACCACGGCGCACTGGCTGCCTGGGGCCCTTGTACTGTGTGCTAGGGGGGTGTCGTTGGGGCGACTGTTCAAGCGGGCGATGGCCAAAATTATAAAGAGGCAGGCCTCCCTCCAACCCGCTTGTTTCGAAATTCTTGCGCGGAAGCTCCGACCGACGGCCTTACGTAGTCACACCCACTTCCGTTCGGCCTTTCTAATTTTCCTTCTCCACCCCCACCCAAACCACCCACGACCAACCAACACACACCTACGCACGATCACGATCTTGCACCGTCGTCGTCATCGTCATCGCGCACTTGCACTCTACTCTCACCGACAGACCGGTACACACACCTCGCGCCTTCTCCCGACGCTGGTGTGCTGCTGCCCCTCTCGCCGAGGCCGATCTCTCCTTCACTCACACTCTTGTCCAACTAACGACGGAGCTGTCAACTCCAGCCAGGGCCCAGGTGGTATCGCTCTCTTAACTGAAAGTGTTCCCGGACATCCTACCCTGCGCGAAAGGACTGGAATACGTTCCTTTCGAGACATCCCTTCGTTACGTTCCCCGCGCGATCCTTTCCGACGACAACAAGGTCGATAGCGAGTCGCTGCGCTCTGTAGACAACCGTGCGCAATCCGTCGACGAATAGAGACACAAGTGCTTTGAACCGTGACGAGGTATCCCGAGACGTCGAGTTGATTGGTGGTATCTGGGTCATTCGCGACAAAAGTTGAAAGCGACGCCTACGAAACCAGCGACCCTCTCGTCGACCTACCTCACTTGATCCATCCGCATCTTCTTCCAGCTATCACGTAGCCCGACGTCGACATACCCAAGTCGTTGCTGCAGAAGAAGATCCGCGATACACCTACCTACCTGTCTGTCAAGAGCAGTCGCTTGTAGGGGAGACATTCACTTGTTCATCTCCCACATCTGGTACGGTGTCCCGATCCTTTTCTTACCCCCTCGGTGTTGCTCCTGCCTCAAACTGCACTTCTGTTCCATCCTCCAAGCACCGTCCGCACCTGCCTGTTGGTCGGCTTTGGCGCACCGCCCATCAGCCACCGTTGCGCACGGGCCAGACGGCCCTCCTACAAATACTTCGTCCACTGGCGAAACTTCCCCGAAACACCATCGCGTGTTCGGAGACGAAAACAGTCATATCACTATCCTATCTGTTATTTTCACGAAGCGTCATATTTTACAGCATTACCTCTGACAGTAATCGCATTACCAATGTCGTTGAAGCATTTTACTGACTTGGGCATTCAGATCTGCTCTCTGCCCCATTCTCGGTCAATATCAAAGCAACCGCAACCATGGAGGCGATTCAAACCCATCCCACCAGCGCTGCGCAGGCTAAGGCCTTCACTGCACCTGGCTCCCTGTCCTTCCCCGGCGGTGCTCACGAGCTCCCTCAGCCTGCCGCCAACGGTGCTGAGGTCCCCGTCAACGGTCAGGCTCCTGCCGCCAATGGTCAGCAAGCCGCAAACGGTACCGGGGTGACTCCCGCGACCCCAGCCGCGACTCCTGCTGCCACCCAGGGTGGAAGTGGCTTGACTCCTACGTTGCAGTATGTATATCATGAGTGAATTTTTTTCTGCTCCATGAGGCTTATGTCGCCGCTCAAAGGAACATCGTTGCCACGGTCAACCTCGATTGCCGTTTGGACCTGAAGACGATTGCCCTGCACGCAAGAAATGCCGAGTACAACCCCAAGGTACGTTCCGTTGCTTGCGACGACGTTACACACTGCTGACCTCAGCTTCCAGCGTTTTGCCGCCGTCATCATGCGTATCCGCGAGCCCAAGACCACCGCACTGATCTTCGCCTCGGGCAAGATGGTCGTCACTGGTGCCAAGTCTGAGGATGACTCTAAGCTTGCGTCGCGCAAATATGCTCGCATCATTCAGAAGCTCGGATTCAACGCCAAGTTCACGGACTTCAAGATCCAGAACATTGTCGGTTCCTGCGACATCAAGTTCCCCATCCGTCTCGAAGGTCTTGCTTCTCGCCACCACAACTTCAGCTCTTACGAGCCTGAGCTGTTCCCCGGTCTTATCTACCGTATGATCAAGCCGAAGATCGTGCTCCTTATCTTCGTCTCCGGCAAGATTGTCCTCACCGGTGCCAAAGTGCGCGAGGAGATCTACCAAGCCTTCGAGATGATCTACCCCGTGCTTCAGGGTCAGTACCTCTGCACTCACCTCCGCGTTGCAGCAGCTAACTTCCTCCAGATTTCCGCAAGGTTTAACCGCCAAAGCCCTCGATCAATCATCGGCTACTGCCGATGTCATCATCGTCAACCTCTTCGACTTGTACCACTAGACAACACCCTTTCTTCACGATACCACGACTGCTTATTTTTCGCACACCATAAAAAAATGCGAGCGTCCGTCAGTCGGCAACTTGACTCAAGACGCTTTGACGCTCGTTTGTGTTATCATTTGATTTTCCGTTGCATTGCATTGGCGTTGGCACAGGAGGGGACCTTGGCTGAAGGCATCCGATCGGGTGGTTTGATTCAGACGAAAAGAATAAGATTTTCTCATCCCGCGACACTACCTTACATAGATTGCTCGTGGCATGGTCGGCGGCAGACGCGCGGGTCGACTTTGCCGTTCTTTAATGGAAGCGAATTAGAGCATGATGGTCCGAGAGGGAAAGGCATGAGGGTGGTGGTGGCCTTTCTCGGTGGTTGGTCGAAAGGCCTGGTGATGGTTGAGAAAGGGGAAGCAGGGATCCTGTGGCTTGGTAAAGCATAGGTAGCTATGCAAGGCCACCCTCACTCCGTTCTTACTCTGCCATTTTTTGCGAGTTTGACGCGAGTTGACAGCAGGCATTATCGCGAGAAATACCGAATGCCACAACCTGCTTATTGCAACTATCATTTCCCAGTGACCGACGTTTTGGTTGATTAGTCCCCATGAATATCTGCATAGGCCATTAACTCTTCGAGAATTACCATACCCCAGAGTTGTGCGTGACGGTAGAAAGAAAGTGATTATTCAGAGCTTGGCCTGCTCTGGCTTTAATAAGATGCCGGGCACGCCCCCACGGCTGCCGTCCTCTGTGATGATATGGTCGTACAGGTTCGTAACGTCTTGGCGTGTCTTCACCTCCCTCCACCTCCACTTCTGAGTAAATACCTCATCGCCTTTGCCCTCGAGAACGTTGACAATTTCTCTCCCCAGAACCGGCAAAAACTTGAAGCCGTGTCCACTGCCGCCGGTGGCGACGAAGAGGTTCTTGACCTCGGGGTGGTGAGAAACGAGGAAGTCGCCCGTCTGGGTGTCAGTGTACCAACACAGGCGGGTCTTGACGAAAGGACGATCGTGGATGGCGGGGATGGGCACAATGGTCCGGACGGCCTGGCGCAGCGCGCGCTCACCCTCCTCGGGGAGCTGGAGGTTCGGATCCGTGAGATGCGTGGCGGGCAAGGACACAGTGCTCCTTGCAGACGACGACGGGGACGGGTGGGGAACGGAGGTCGGGTTGAGGTAGCCGAAGGCGTGGCGGGCGACCTTCACTTGGAGGCCGGAGGGGGGAATCATGAAGAGTCCGGTGCTGAAGTTGAGGGTCACCGGCATCTTGGAGAGCACGGCGAGCTCCTCGGGCGTGATGTCGATGTAGCCCAGCACCTGGCCCGTGGCGATGGCCTGGCCGGAGAGGTCGACCAGCTTGCCCGTCCATGCGCCGGCGGCGACGATGACGAGATCGGCCGAAAGGACCCTCCCGTCCTCGAGGGTGGCCCCGGTGACGACGGAGTTGGGGGCGTAGTTGAGCCGCGCGGCCGTGCCGGAGACGAAGGTCACGCGGTTCAGGGCCTCGACGCGGCGAGCGAGGTGCTTCATGCTCTCGCCGGCGTCAGCCCAGCCGGCGAAGGGGTTGTGGTAGCCCCATGTCCCCGGGGCGATGGGGGTGCCGAGGTGCTCCTTGATGGCGGCGGGGGTGGGGAGTTCCTTGATGAGGTGGCCGTCCTTGCCGGCGAGGGAGACGACGTTATCGTAGCTCTCGCGGACGTACTCCAGGCTGGACTTTTTGGGAGGCTTCACCTGCGGGGCGTGCGGTGATGGGTGGGAGGGGGCAGGGTCGGCGACGAGGGCCAGCCCGGACTGCCGGTACCGGCCCTCGCCTCCGAGGTCAGAAGGGTTCTGGGTCTTGCGCCATTCGGTCTGGGCCTCGGCGGCGAGGCGGGCATAGGCCGGGTCGGCGTAATCGGAGCGGATGATGCGGGAGGAGTCGACGCTGGCGGCGTCCTCGCTGGGGCCGGGGACGGGGGAGCGGTCGAGGACCGTTATCTTTGTGGAGGCGTAGCGGGGACGCAGGGCGAGCTCGTGGGCGGTGGTCAGGCCGAAGACGCCGGAGCCGATGATGAGAATGGATGAGGGGGGCTCGGCGGGGTCTGCCATCTTGTCCTTATTTTCTCTGTGGTGGTGGCTTGAGCCCAAGGCAGGTAACTTGGGGGACGGTGATGGATGCTCCGTGTGGTATCAGTATCCCGACTATTGGGCTCGGGCTGGTCACAGTCCTGATTCGGAAATTCGGGGAACGTTTGATTGGCGTCCAGACGGAGGAGAAGGAGACGTAACTTTAAAAAAGGAGCGCAGAGGATGAGGAGGAGAAACGGTGTCACCAGGAAGACAGAGCGGATCCTGGACAGGCCCGGGACCGGCGCATTATCGGAGGTTGAAATTTGCGGTGTCCAGGGCCCGGGTTGACTTACTCGCTGTCATGGCGGGGTATCGCCGCCCATCGTAAGTTTTCCCAGCATGATTGCGGGTGCGGCGCGTTGGGGGTCCCTTTTTTTTCTTTTCTTTTTTTCTCGCTTTATCTTTTCCCTCCGGGCGTGGGGCCGACTTCTGTTTTGGCGGTCTTAATGCCGATGGTGGGGGGTTGGTTCAGCGGCGTTGGCCGGTTCAAGGGATCCCTTCCAAGCTGTCCGGTGTGTGTGCCTAGGTCGGGTATCGAGTTATTTAGTAGGTGGTAGTGTACTAGTAGGGCGCGCTTGGCCTACATATGTGTGCTGGAATCAGGGTCTCGAGGTGCATGAACTCGGGTGGGTTAGGTTAGGTGTTGCAACGCGGCATTTGGTCCGCGTGGTATTTCTCTGAAAGCTTGGCTGTTCGCCCGTGTATGCGTTCGTCCGTCGTGTAGACGACGCGAAATCTTCGGAATCGGGATCTGGTTCCGGCAGTCGGATGGTGCCCGGGCTGCCCCGGGTTGGCAGGTTCCTCGCCGTCTGACTCCCTGCGACGTCATCCGCCCCCGGTGGTTCTCACAGGGAGGAAAGTGACGATGCGCCGCCTTCCATGCGCCTTCCTTCCACTGACCGCAACGACCACGCATGCCTACGAGAGGGACTTGTGCTTCTCGAGATTTCATCAGCGGCCCAATGGTCTAGTGGTAGGATTCGCCCTTCGGGTAGCAATACCCTCACGCTCAGCGTGAGCAATATTGGGCGAGGTCCCGGGTTCAAACCCCGGTTGGGCCCTCTCTTTTTGCTTTTGCAGCATTAAATGGGTCAGTTATTCGTTTGCAGTTCTCGTAATCCAATTTCTCTGCTCGACAGACAACATTGCATGCACGCAGGCAGATAGACGAAGAGGGCAGGTTCTCACCTGGTTTTTACCAATGGGTCGTCACTGTGCTGTCTATGCAAGCACGTGTGATAAATTAGCCCAAACATAATGAGAACAACGATGTCAAGGGCATCTCTGAGATTATGTCAGGTCCTGTGTCAGCGGCAGTTCAATTGCTTGAGGGCCTAGACCAGGCTCGTCACACCGAGCGAGGTCAGGTGCCGGCGTTTGTGATGCGGCTGAGTTGTTGGTCATAAGCGACCGTTGGGTCTGCTAAACTGGGAACCGCTGATGCAATCTTCTCGTAAAACAGACCAAGTAAAAGGAGGAGGGAGGGTAGCCGCACCCGCGCCCACTTTTGCCGCGCGCCATCTTTTGTTTGTCTGGCACACCAGTCACTGTAGTAATAGAAATCCAAGGCTGCCTTGCCTGGTCGGTACTTATTAGGTAGGAGGTGGGAGGTAGAATTGACGCCCCTCGCTCCTCGCACCGTGCGGGGTCATCGTCACATCCCCGCTTTCAGCTGTCCCGCCGTCTTCCCTGTCTCAAACCACCTCTCACCAAATCTTCCTTCACAAACCAATCCGTCACAACCACAAAATCAACATAAAAAAAGATGGTGAGATGATGCGAATGCGAGGCTTAGGTTGGCAGAGTCGCTGACACTCGGGTTGCGCAGGCTGCTGCTGCTGGGTTGACCGAAGAGCAAAGGGCGCAGTACAAGGAGGTGTTCGACCTCTTTGTGAGTTCTCTCCCCCCCCTTTCCCCGTTCTCACTCATCAGGCTGGCTGTCTGGCTGGTGGCCAGCCTGATTCCGACCTCCGTAACTCCTCCGCATCACCGAGCTTGCTAACCACTTGCTCCGAGGACAGGATAAGGATGGAACTGGTCAGTACCACATGCGCTCAGTTTTACTTGTTCCGTTCACATTCCCATTTACAGTCGGAGAATTAATTAACTCGGTCGATCCCTCATGTTTTATTTTTATCCTTTCCGCCCATGAACGCCGTGGCTTAACCACTGCCGTCTCATCTTTCCTGTTGACCCTCCGGTGCCTCTGTTTTTACGCTTTTCATCCCATCGCCCAGCGCAACTAACATTGTTCCTGCAGGTGACATCACGGCCCAGGAGCTGGGCGAGGTCATGCGCTCCCTGGGTCTGAACCCCAGCGACACGGAGCTCAATGACATGGTCAATGAGGTCGATGCCGATAACAACGGCACGATTGACTTCAATGGTGCGTCTCTCTCAATGGTCCCCGCGGTGGGGGCATGTGACGACGGGGAGGAGACGGCCGACGCTGACTTTTTGCCGACAGAGTTCCTCAACCTGATGGCGCAGAAGGTCCAGGTTGGCGACGCCGAGGAGGAGCTCAAGAACGCCTTCAAGGTGTTCGACCGCGACGGCAGCGGCACCATCTCGGCCGAGGAGCTGCGCCACGTCCTGACCTCGCTGGGCGAGAACATGACCAAGGCCGAGATTGACGAGATGATCCAGATGGCCGACAAGAACGGCGATGGCACGATTGATTGTGCGTGGCTTTTTTTCTTTCTTTCTTCCGTTGCTTACCTGCTGACCCCGTCGACACGTTGCTGACTTGAACGACGACAGATGATGAGTTTGCCTCGATTATGATGAAGGATTAAGAGTGACCGACGAGTCCGACGGCGGACCAGCTCTTGTTGATGCTTCTATTTGGGTTTGAATTTACTGGATGAGAGGGTTTGTTTTGGTACCGCAGGTAGAATGAATCCGCTTCTTTTGGCCCGAGAAGGGGTCTGTCTCTCCCAGCGTCGTTTCTCACCGCATCTTCCGAGGCCAAGTAGATCACTGCCAGTTCAACTCGGTATATCCGTCTTGCCCACCAATTTGCCTTTGGGAAAGGACACCTGTGAGTGTTCGTGAATGTGTGCCTTACTGGAAGGCTCATATGCGTGCTTCAACTTATCACCGTACAGTATTGAGGCCCTCATATCCTCTCTGGGGTTTGATCAACGCTCATGAGGGTCGTTGAGATGGCTCATATTGGCTTGCTTATCCCATATGGTCCGTAGTCCCCTGGTCGGAGTGAGGATGCAACCCCAGATGATGGTGGTCGTTGAAGCGGGATAAAGGGGTTGTTCAAGAAGAAATTGCATGAAACAACTACAATTTTCCCGGTAGGCCAACATGTATTGTGTCACAGTCCTACCACTCAAAGTGAAGAGACTGGGGATGTTGCTGAAAAGCCTTCTCCAAAACCCTCAAGGACCAAGGATCAAGGAGCATGAAGCACGTGTACGCAAATCTGATACTTTCCAGCGCCCACACAGCGCATATTCCTCAAGGTATGTTGTTGCCTTGTGTGTCATGTCTGGATTTGGGCCCAGCAGAATGTGGTGACCAGCTGGACTTCTCACCGGCGTGAAAGCATAAGATATCAATCAGTATGCATATTTTCCAAAAGCTTATGCGAGCAAACTGCTTGGGATCACGTTCCATGTTCAATGGTGGGAGGCGAAGGTCGCCAGCAACTAGCCTCGAGACGAGCCTTTACTCTAGTGTAAGACGCCTCAGGAGCTGTAGCAAGCCTACCGGGAAGACGCGTAGAGCATCGGGTTTCTCTGGCAAGGTGGTGCTCAAGTATATTGACAAAACGTGGTTTCCCGAGCTCGCCTGGCGAGTATGGAGCTCCAGACCCGGCACTAAGTCGTGACATGTGTTGGCGAAGGAGCAAAGATGCTCGAACCAACATCGAGCCGGGCTGCATTCTTCCGGAGCAACTGTGTATGCCGAGGGGCGCTTGTCGGCGATCCACCTGGCGACGACCAAAAGTTCATACCTTTTGAGAGCCATCTACTTCAAGTCGCCTGTACGTTGCTACCGTATTCTTTTCCATGAACCTTGTCCCTTATGCAACGACCCGTCCATGGATGCGGGCGGTCTGAGGATTAAGCTCCCAGTCCCGTGGGTACCATACGCTCATTAGGCTTCGGCCTCGCTCCCAACGAGACGTCCCGGGCCGGACGGGTGGGGCCGCCAGTAGCCGAAAGGCCGGGCTCATCATCCAGTTCGGGCCCGGAGCCAAGACCTTTCGGACCTATCGGTGCCGGAAGAGTCCACCCACGCAGAAATACAGAGTCTTCTGTGAGGACCGAGCATTACCTATCTGCTAGTGGGTAGATGCCAGGCGGGCAGCAAGTAGATGCGTCTACCTGGTGTAGGTTGTTTGTCTCTGTCTTGGGAAGCTTTGATATCTGATGTATCAATCTTAAGCACATTGATCCATCTTAGGATCGCCCTGAGAAGCCATATTGCTGCATGATGATTTCGTGGTGCCTTGAACCTATACAGGTAGGTCCAGTAACGTGAGTTGGTCGCGGTATAGGGACAGGGGAGGCTTTTTGTGGCTTATCGGTTTCAAGGCCAGCCAAGCCACAAACTCACAGTGCGAAATGCACCTGTCAGATTGCGATACAGTGTCCGCTGCGGTTGTCGCAATCGAGCGCCCACACGGACCATCACTGACAGAAGCTCAACTCTCCGACAGCAAAGTTCCTTCCCAACTTCACATCGCAATTGTGTAACGACAGGGCCCCTGGCTCTACTCAACTATGCGACAGATACTCAAACGAACAATTCGATAACGATGTCCTCGGCGAAGAACCTTGTCGAGTTTCCCGACGTGGAGGCGAAGCTCCAGAAACCCCCCAAGCAATCCGCCTTCGAAAAGCAGAGGGCTGAAGCCGAAGCGAAAAAGGCCCGCGAGGCCGCCGAGACAGCCGCCGTATACCAAGATTTCGTCAAGAGCTTCGATCACGACGACGACGATGACACGGGAAGCAATCGCCACGGCTCATTCCCTCCACAAAGGCCGCCGAAGGGTCCTGGTTTTCCCGGCGCGCCGCTCGGAGGAGCCGCCGCGTCGAAGCGACACTTTGGCGCGTCGGGCCTCAAGAGTGGCCCAGGAAGCCTGGGCCCTATATCGAATCTGAAGAGCGGGCCTGGTAGCCTCGGGCCTCCGCCGGGCGCGTTTGGGAGGAAGAGGGGTTTCGATGCATACCGCCAGGAGAGGGATAGGGATGGCAGACTTGGGTTCGAGGACCGGGACGAGCCAATGTCGGTCTCCAAGGTCTTCCACAACAGTGACGATGAGGAGGAAGGGAAGTCCGACTCGAGGGAGGACATAGCCGTGGCTCGACCGACGCTGCGACTGTCCCAGCTTCCCCCCGGCACATCTCCGGCGTTCATCAAGTCGCTGATACCATCCAACCTGACGGTCGAAAATGTCAAGATCCTTCCACCAGTTGGACCGACGGGCTCGGAGAGAAAATCTGCAGTGGCGATCGTCACTTTGTCACAGGACACACCGGCAACAGACATGGACGCGGCAGTCAGTTCGCTCCAGAATCGCTACCTAGGTTACGGTTTCAACCTCTCCCTGCACCGTCACCTCTCATCAGCAGTTGCAACCGCTACGACATCGGCCATGGGTGGGGTCTCCGCTTCTTCCCATCCTTTTGGCGCCAAGCCTGTTTCCCAGCAGCAAACACCGGGCAACGCAACATCGCAGCAAGCCTTTCATCGAGGTTTTGCACCGCCATCCTCTTACGGTCCCAATTTGGGCGGATCTGTCAACCGGAACAGTCTTCTTCACGTGCCTGTCAAACCTCCAAACGACATCAAGATGCTTCAGCTCATCAACAAGACCATCGAGTCGGTACTTGAGCACGGCGTGGAGTTTGAGGCTCTCCTGATGAGCCGCCCCGAGGTTCAGCGCGAAGAAAAATGGGCTTGGATTTGGGATGCTCGCAGCGAAGGAGGCATTTGGTACAGATGGCGGTTGTGGGAAGTTATCACCGGATCATCGGCACGGTCCAATAAGGGAAGGTACCTGCCCCTTTTCGATGGGAGCCATGCTTGGAAGGCGCCAGAGAAGAGTCTACCATTTGAATTCGTCACCAACATTGACGAATTCGTGTCCGACCCCGAGTACAACTCGTCGGACGACGAGGACTTTGACGGAGAGAACCGAGAAGGTCCGGGGCCCGAGGCGGAGGTCACCTTCCTGAATCCGCTCGACAAGGCCAAGCTAACCCATCTCTTGTCCCGCCTTCCGACAACATTATCCAAGATCAGGAAAGGCGACATCGCCAGAGTGACGACATTCGCCCTTACGCACGCGAGCAGGGGTGCTGAGGAGGTGGTCGACATGGTCGTCTCGAACGTCGAAAAGCCCTTGGCACTGACGGCGGCGAACCCGGAGTTTCAGTCAGGCAACAAGGAGAAGGGCAGACAAAGGGGCGAGTCCGAAGCGTCTGACCCCGAGCCGGAAGAGAAGGCAGACAAGGAGGGTCCCGACACCAGCGCAGCCAGCCTCGTGGGTCTCTATGTTGTTAGCGACATACTTTCCGCCTCCTCCAGCAGCGGCATCCAGCGGGCTTGGCGATATCGACAGCTCTTCGAAGTGGCCCTCAAGGAACGCAAGACGTTTGAGAGTTTGGGCTTGATGGCCGAGAAGCTAAACTGGGGTCGGTTGCGGGCTGAGAAGTGGAAGCGGAGCATCGGACTGGTTCTTGGCCTTTGGGAAGGCTGGTGTGTTTTTCCTACGGAGAGCCAAGAGTTGTTCTCCAACAGTTTCGAAAACCCACCCTCTCTGAAGACGCAAGAGCAAACGGACGAGGACGCCGCAAAGAAGGGCAAATGGAAGCTTGTCGAAACATCAACGCCGGCTGATGTCACCAACTCAGGAACCTCTGAGCTACCGATCTCAGAGAAGATCACACCCGAAAAGGAGGAGGATGATGTCGAGGGGGAGCCGATGGACGAAGAAGACGTTGCCGGCGAACCCATGGAGGAAGACGACGTCATGGGAGAGCCAATGAGCGAGGAGGACGTGGAGGGCGAACCGATGGTGGACGACGACATCGAAGGGGAGCCGATGGAGGAGGATGGTGGAGGCAAATCGGCGTCAGATCAGCCCCCGTCGGCCGAGGCGAACAAGTCGGAAAGGACGGCGGAGAGCGCTGATGCCAGCGGCGGCACACACGCGGTCGGACGGTTGCAGCTATCATCCAAGCCAACGGGACAAACCAGGAAACGAATGAGGGCAGTGGACATGTTTGCCGACTCCGGGGACTCGGATGAGGGAAAGTAATGGCGTGGCGGACGCCGGTGTGTACCCCCCCGGAAATAGGCCAGGGCAGGCCAGGGCGGCGCGGCGGCTTTGAACAATTGACAATCTTGCTCACCTAATGGGACCCGGGGTGCCTGAAGAATCATCCAATGTCTGGCATTGCAAACGCGGATGTCTCGACTGGACTGCGGGCGGACATGGTGCATGTGGAGGGTGCTGGTGGCTGCTGGCCCGCAGGGCGCATATGTTGCCAGGATTGAACCGCCGAGCGCACTGATGGAGGCGGCGAGGCATGCCTGATGCGTAGTATGACGGGGCGGCCGTACTTTGAAGAAGCGGTAGAAGGAAGAAACGACGTGACGGCATTATTAATGAAACGGCCTGGCGGGCTGGTCGAACTCCCTTCCTGGAGTTGTCGCCGATATGGCGGGTTGGATCTTCTGGCACCCGTGATGGCTACCTGGGTAGTCTCGTAGCCGAACCCCTCTATTATCGACCAGAGCTACGTCAACTCGGGAACCCGGACATGGGATCGGGAAACAAGCGAGCCTTCTCGGGTGTATGTGGATAACAAGGAATGAGAAAACCGCGGCGCGAAGAGCGAGGCGTCAGTGAGCTCCTGGAAGTTGCATCACAAGTGCCCACCATACGGGATTTTTTGCAAGCGCTATTCCTGCACAGCCATGGATACGCATTCTTCGTCCCAGGTAGCAGCTGCCTTTGAAAGGGGGGTCCGGTGGGAATAGGGAAAAAAAAAAGTTGTCTGGTGGTAGGCAGTAGACCTCGTTCGACAACCGTCTCGTTGAATTTGGTGCCGAATCCGGCCAATCAAAACTTGCTCACTTCCCTTGCCTCTCGAGCCTCTGACGGTGGAGTATCTGCTCTATTGCATCCCACCCTCCTCTCCACGTACCTCTCTTTCTTTCTCTTCTTCTTTTTTTCGTTCGTCACAAGTTTCTTGTACCCGTTCGACCACGCTTGGCCTTCCTGATTCAGGGCGTAAAGCCGTGGGAGTTTTGGGGCGAGGTCGTGCGGCGCGGGAAGGAGAGCATGAGAGAATGAGGCGCGATATCCGTGTGTGGGGTGGGCGTGTGCTTCTTGGTGTGAGAGGTCACACTTATTTGGACCGTGCTAAGACGGGAAAACACTGACAGAGAGGGTTCGGATCATGCAGGGATGAGTTGGGGGGGTTTGTTCGCTAACATTTAAATAAATGAACGAGTAGGTACGCGAACCTGAATCTGGCTGCCCGTGGACTCGGGGCAGTTGTTGGTGGGACGGCGGACGAGAGAGAGACAGAGACATACAGACTCTCGGACTGCAGGACGAGAATGTTTGTGCGCATCCGTATGTTGCACCGGGCCTCGGAGGCGGATCCTGGGAATATTTGATCAGACGGAGAGTGGCTGCCGGCGAAGATGGAGCAAGCAGCTCGAGCATGTCAAGATGCGAGAGAGACGTGAAGAAGAAATATGGCCGAGCGAATACACCTGGTTGGCTACCTAGCTAATACCTCAGAGGGCGATCATGTTAGTTAGCTTCCTATCTCTCGGCCAGCATTTCCGGCAGAGAAGAGGCGGCCTTTCCTCGAAGCCGGAGCTAGCCAACTAGCTACTACCTTGCCTGCTTGTACATCTCACGTTGGGCCCAAAGATCCGACGGTGGTCGGCCGCGATGTGGGCTCTTCTCTTCCACCTCATGGCGGTACCACCCACCATCACCAACACCGCCAATATCACTTCCCGTGACAACACCACCTTGGGACGAGGCAGGTTCGGCGCAGAGATGTGACCCGACTACCGGCCGTCGACCTACCCCTCACCAACTCCCTTTCTCTCCGCGTTCCCTGGGAAGCGGTAGCTGTGGCAGCATTGGCGGCGGCAGCGGCAGGGACCTCATATAAGATGCATGAGGTTCGAGGCTGGGCGGGCGGTGGCGCACTGCGTACAGGCGGCATGTCGCATCGACGACATCCCAAGAACCCCCCGAGATGGGATGGATTGAGGGGTGGCCCCCCACACGGCTGGTAGGTAGGTTGGTCAGAAAAACTTCCAGTTTGGCAGGTGGTCCAGTATAAGAAATCTCATGTTCAACTCGTAGTAAGGTGTTGTTGGGTGTGAGGCCTGCGATGTTCCCGTATTCGTTGGTACATTATTACTTCGTTGCCCACACAGTATTAGTGCAACGGTACAGCCAACACAACAAAGCGTGGGTTGGTGACTACACTAGGTAACTACCTACCTAGGTAGGTATGTATCTTTGTATCTTTTAGGTGGTAAGCACGCTGTAAGGTGATAAACCCCCGCACGTGGGGCTGTTTCGATGCGCTACCAGGATCCTTGGCCTGGTCCAACCCCTCCATCGCCGCGTCCTTTCTCGTCCCGCCGACCGCTGCTGCCCGCCGCCCATCGCCCGTGCTCGTCCTTTGCCGCGCTGGGTACTGGCGTGCTGGGCCGGCCGGGCTGGGCCAGGCGCTAGTGCTGGGCCAAGTCTCTCTTCGAGAGACCCGCGGGTAGGAGGTGCTGCTCACAAGTTACAACAGGGAACATATGGAAGGGCCTCACAGGCTCACCTAGTTAGACCGCACCGTAGGTAGCTAAAAAGTCCCCTAATCCCAGGCCGAGACCCGGTGTTTGGCTCCGAACGGGCCACCCTCAGTGGAACTGCCCTGTTGCCGCTGAACCAAGCCTACCGCAGTAGGTACCGCTGGCTGACCAGGCAGTGTTAACTGCTGCCATCCCTCCACATCAGCAAAACATTTCTGCCGCCGTAACGCTGCCCGGTGAGTCTGAGTCGCTCGTGCCTCGCCTTACTCGCTGTCCGTCTCGACGCTCATTCTTTACCTTGCCAACCAGACAGACGGACAGACAGACCCCGTCCCGACCTGGTCTGCCGCCCTGTTCCGGCCTTGTTCAACTTTGACCTTCTCCATTCTTCAAACCACGATCCTCGCCAGATCTGGAGTTGTTTTCTCTCCCGCCTCGCCCTCCGAAGACTGTCGTCGAATTGATTGCACTGAGCGCCCTCTTCACCTCGCCGTCGCCCGCTCACCCACCGCCCGCCGCTCTCCAGCTTCTCTCATACCTCTCGGTCGTCGTCGACTCACCGAACCTCGCCCATCCGCAGGCAGAGAGAGCAAGAGCAAGAGCAAGAGCCCTCTCTGGCTTCGAAGGAAACGTTAAGATTCGGATTATTACTACCCGCCTACGTCGCACACGTTGACCCATACCGTACCCCGAGAGCTGGCGTCCGCCTCCATGTTTCACCTCGCGGCTCACTTCAAAGGTCCAAGGTCTGCTGGAATCAGAGCTGGAGCGAGAATCGTCGCTGTTTGATTTCTCTCTTGAGCCTCTCGCTTTCTTTCGCGCCTAACTCGACGACCGTTGCCCATTTCGCCTTTCCTCCCTCACGTACCACAAGCCCGACGATCGAGACCCCGTACCGACCCGCCCGCAATGCCGCTCATCAACGGGCAGAAGATGGCCTGGTAAGTCGCCATGCCCCCCCCCCTTCCGGCTGCGCTCTTCGTCCGCCTCATCTGGTCGCATCTCTGCCTTGTCTTGTCGTGCGTCTGGCGCTTTGTCGGCTTATCATGACAACCCCGCATCATCGGTACCCTTGGACCCTGAAGCTGACCCTTCATCGCGCCTGCTCAGTGAGCCATGCATCCGTGGCCATCGTTCCACGAAATGCACCCACGCCAATGAGCGCCTTATGGTCCCCGTCCGGAAGCCCGGGAGACCGCTGAGCACATGTCCCCACCCGCCCGCCCGTGGCTGCGGCTGCGGGAGCGTGACGGCCGCCATCCCCAGGAAGCAGAAGTGTGGTTGTGGATCGAGCACCGCTACGCCCACCGAGTCATCAGCGGCATCCAGCATCGTCAAGGCCGAGTCGCCCGCGAGCGACGCCCCGCCAATGTCACCGACCAAGGGCCCCGCCGCCTCCTTCCGAGTCCAGAAGCCTGCCGCCAAGGCCGCCAGCCGTAAGCAGTCCTTCGACCCGGCCAACCTCGAGAGAATGGACGCTGCCCATGTCAACATCCTGCCGCCCTTCGACATGGCTGGTCCGAACGGGATCCCGCAGACGAGTGCTGTTATGGGCATGCCCACCCCTAGACCAAGTATGGATTACGGAGCGATGCCCATGATGGGCTCTGTCAACGGCGGCTTCCATCAGCCCATCATGTACCCGATGTTTCCTCAGCAAATGCCCGGCGCCATGTTCTCCCCGGCGGCTACCCCGATGGTGATGCCCCAGACGAATGGTGTGATGCCGACTCCCGATGCATCCAAGACTGCGCAATCATCGGCGCCAACACAGGCGACAAACGGAGGAGGTTCTTGCTGTTCGGGGTCAACGAATGGTGCTGCGAAGGCATCCGTTGCGCCTGTACCGACTCCTGCGAGCACCGGCAGCTCGTGTTGTTCGGGTCCAGGCAAGAGTGACGGAAGCACCACTGAACCGTCAAGCGTCACGTCGAGTCCGAAAGCGGTTTCGAAACCGAAGGCCGGCGGCGGTTGCTGTTCCAGCAAAGCGCCGCCGATAAACACCAATGTCGTGTCGAACGGCCACATGGCAAACGGTCACATGTCGCCAAACGGCATTGCCATGTCGCCGTTCCAAACACCAATCGCCATGCCGCAAGGAATGTACCAATCTTACTTCCAACCGACCATTTTCACCTATCCGCCCCAGTACGGATCTTACATGTCACCTCTGCAGCCTGCCCAGTGGAGACAGGCGATGGAATCGCTGCAGTACGGACAGCCGGCGCCACACCCGACAGGATTCAACATGCCGACAGGACTTGGCTTCACACCCGAAGGCGCGAACCCAGCTGTGCCTGAGTCGACGTCACACATGTGCAGCTGCGGTGACGGATGTCAATGTATCGGCTGTGCCGCCCACCCGTACAACGATGCGACACAGGACTACGTGCGCTCTGCTTGGAACAGTATGATGGACGACTCATACGGCGCGACGAACGGCGCGAACGGAACGAACGGAACGAACGGCACGAACGGCACGAACGGACACATGGAAGCTGCGACGGCAAACGGAACAGGAGTCCGGGGAGTCGATCCGCACACAAACGGCGACGGCAGCGGCTCTCCTCCCGCACCGCAGACGCCCTCCGATGCAGCGTCGGGATTGAGCGAGGAGCAGGCCCTTTCAGCAAGCGACTTCTTCTTCGTCACGTATCCGTTCGATGGGGATGCCTGCGCCGGCGAGACTTCGTCATGTCCCTGCGGCGATGACTGCCAGTGCTTAGGCTGCTCCATACACAACAACGCGCCTCTCCCCGAGTCATGACGAAGCTTACGGCTGAGACGGCCACGGGAGGATAATTAGGTTTTGGTGTCTGCTGCTTGACGGTAGCATGACTGGGATGGCATAGAACGGGAAGGAGAGGCCGGCTGCATTTTGTCATGCTGGAAGTTGCATCTGTGGTTGTTTTTGAAGGCAATACCCTCCGCTGGCTTTTATCGAAAGTGTCTATAGATTTAATTGCCGGTCTACGGATCCGATGACAGGATAATCCTGACGAATTCACGTTATTTCTTCCCTCAGTGCCCTTGCAAGCATCGAATTCCGGGCCATGGAGACATCACGGTTGGTGTAACGTGGTAGACGACGTCGCCTGAGCCCACAGTGATACCAGAGAGATCGGGACAGTAAGCCTCTATTATTCGGACCGGTCGTTGACTACTGGTGGGGGATATCGGCCCCTGGAGTACCGGGAGGTGGTGCTTTCCGGAGCCGAATTTGGGGTATCCACGGCTCCGACCCAGCCACACCAGCGGATCTTCAGGTCTCCAACTTTTTTTTGCCGACGGTGAAGCACGAGCTTTCCTTCCTACACCAACAAACAAGCAACAAACAAGCAACAAACGTCCTTTCATCCGTAGCGTGTCACCAGCGTCGCGTTTTTCTTGTTCCTGTGGCATTGCCGCCAGACATCCCCACGTTACATTTGTTCCCCCCCCCCCCCCCCCCCCCGGAGTCTTTCGGTAGATCGGCTCGACTTTCGCGGCAGATTGTCGACGGCTGAAACTGTCGTCAAACAGAACGACGAGATAGATCCCCACCGACGGCCGGTTTGGGGGTGACCCTTGTTTCTCTGTCGCCGAACTTTGGCGCTATCTGACGTGCCGCGCGCCCCGACGCTACTGGAGGTTGAGGAAAAGAAAGCTTGATTTTCTGCGGTTCCTGGATCAAGCTGACGGCCGAGGTTCAAACGCGTGGTCGTTCGTCTTCCGTCTCATCTGTCAGACAAAGTTTGAGGGACGACAAGACATACACATCATGTCGGGAACTGAGAGAGGGAGACACGCGCGGACGCGGTCGAGGTCCAGGTCCCGGTCGCCGAGGCGGCATCGGGACGACGTGAGGCGTCGGTCACCGATGGGGGAGGAGCGCCGGGAGCGGAGACGGCGGTCGCCGGAGGAGCGCGACCGCGAGGACAGGGAGTCGAGACATCACCGGCACCGTCGCCACCGGCATCGAGACAGCCCCAAGGAATCCAGCGACAAGAAGCCCGCGGCCGTCAGCCTTCCATACGACGCACGCCTGCTGTCCAAGAACGACCTGGGGGTCTTCCGTCCGCTGCTGGCGTACTACCTCGACCTGCAGAAGCAGAAAGACATCCGGGTCATGGACGAGCGCGAGGTTCGGGGCCGGTGGAAGAGTTTCGTGGGAAAGTGGAATCGCGGCGAGCTGAGCCAGGGATGGTACGACCCCGAGATGTTCGCATCCGCCAAGGAGAAGGCGGCGCAAGAGAGTCCGTATGAAGAAGAACCTCCCACCGAGAGACGGAACCTGAGTGAGAGGAGGGAACACGAGGACAGTGACGACAACAAAGACGACGACGATGATGACGACGAGGAACTGGGACCCATGTTGCCGCCAATGGCGCGAGAAGGCGGCCAGCGTTCAGGCCCGGGCATCCCGAACATGGCGGAGCTGTCGCTGCACCGCGAGAACCTGGCAGACGACGCGCAGCGGGAACGAGGTGCGAGGATCGAAGAGCTGCGACAACAGAGGAAGGACGACCGCAAGACGCAGCGCGAGAGGCTGGACGAGCTCATCCCGCGCGCCGAGGCCGGGACGCGGGAGAGGATGCTGGAGAAGAGGGCGCTCGTCAACGAGAAGATGAAGGAGTTCCGGGACCCCGGGGACGCTCAGGCGGAGGTCGGGGAGCAGGAGCTCATGGGCGGCGGGGACTCGCTGACGGAGTACCGGGCGATGAAGGCGCGAGAGGAGAGGAAGAAGACGGAGAGGGAGATTCGGAGGGAGGAGATTGCGCGGGCGAGGGCTGCGGAGAGGGAGGAGAGGATCAAGGAGTACCGGGAGCGGGAGGATGGGGTAATGAAGGGCTTGAAGGAGCTGGCGAAGCAGAGATTCGGGTAGGGGTCGCGGGACTTTCAGCTATCGAAGTAGCCTGGCAGAAGTGTAAGACCAAGTTCGGCAATGATATCTACCTACCTAACTCACCATCCATCGTCTTCAACCCCGCCGTTGACTCCCAGGCGCTCGCACTGTGAGGAGGTATAGCTAGCACGATCCGCGGGGTAATGGAGGGGACTGCGCACTGTACCCACAACTTCACTTCGTCGCAGAAAAAGGCTTGAAAAATTACGACTCATCCTCACACTCTCACGCAACGCGGCCAGGTAAATGTCACTCCGACGTTCACTTTGAGCGCTACTAAGTAAGGAACAGAACGGAACGTCAGTGAAAGGTCGTCAGCAATATTCAAGTCGACCGCGCAGCACAAGATCTATCCAGCGTCGCAAAACTCACTCCTCTGCCCCTCACCTCACCCCGCCATCTCAGAACCAAAAAAAAAAAAAAAGCGAAAATGAGCCCCGCCAGCGACGTCGCGGACGGCGACACGGGCGACCTCTTTCAGGACCCTGAGGACTACTACCCGCCCACGCCGCCGCCCACCACGCAGTCCCACACCCTCTCGTCGGGCCGCGTGCTGACGCTGCACCTGGTGGGCTACTCCCCGACCGAGGCGCACCACCTCTGGAACGGCAGCCGCGTGGTCTCGGACTACTTCGAGGCGGAGCCGTCGCGGGTGAAGGGCAAGACTGTCCTGGAGCTGGGCGCGGGCGCGGGCCTGCCTTCCCTCGCGGCGGGGATCCTCGGCGCGGACAGGGTCGTCGTGTCGGACTTCCCGGACGCGGACATCGTCATGACGATGCAGAAGAACGTCGACGAGGCGGGCGACCTGGAGGGCATCGTGGTGCCGAAGGGCTACGTCTGGGGCGCGGACGTGGGCCCGCTGCTGGCGGAGCTGCCCGCGGGGAGGGAGAAGTTCGACGTGATGGTGCTGGCGGACCTGCTGTTCCGGCACTCGGAGCACGGGAAGCTCGTGGACTCGATCTGGGACGCGCTGAAGAGGAGGAGGGAGAGCGTCGCGTACGTGTTCTTCACGTCGTACCGCCCGTGGCTGCGGCACAAGGACCTGGCCTTCTTCGACGTCGCGCGCGAGAGGGGGCTTGTGGTGGAGCAGGTGCTGGAGAAGAAGATGGAGAAGCCGCTGTTCGAGGGGGACCCTGGGGATTTGGAGGTGCAGAAGACCGTTAGCGGGTTCGAGGTGCGGTGGCCCGAGGAGCTGCTGGAGGGTTGAGGGCGAGATTTGAGCCGGTCGGTCAGGTGGTTTTCTTGGGTTGTTGGGTGGAAGGGAAAATGGATGGGTTTGGAAAGGATAACATTACGGCGGAGCCCTGAGGATTCGATGGGACTCCAAACTGAAGAAGTATAGAAGACGTTTGCATGTCATGATTTATCGGCGTGTCCCTCGAGTCTCTTCGTCACCGCGTGAAAGACGTAGAAACCCCCATGACCCGATATCGAAGCTAGTACACTAGGTTATTGGGTACCTGCACTTACCTCGAGCTGTCCAGTGACAAGGGAATGCCTTTATAAACAGCGAAGGCCGCCCACGCCCAGCCTTCGATATCTACGCAGATTTGCGCCAAAAAGTTTTTGCTCGCCCAAGGCCCTGGACATCCGAGATATGGGCCAGAGATGAAGAAAGAGGGTAGGTACATGATGACACCGTACAAAGATTTACCACGATTACATTCTAATATACTGTTCAAAATATAGTCCCTTAAGTGCATGAGGATTGGCAAGAGCCACATGGTTGTGTTCTCCACGGAGGATGAGCTATACTTTGCTTGTGGCTTACGCTGAGGTTAAACAGAACGTTGAAGAGCGTGAAGAAAAAAATGTTCAGTAATCTTGGGCATTGCAATTTCCAGATTTACACAATTTAAAGGTCCTTTAAGGGGCAATGGTCTGTCTGATGCCTGATATTGTCTTGTGAATAGGACGGAACGATGTATGCGCAGTACCTGCCACACGTAAGTCAAGGATAACAACCTATATTTCACGAATATTCTATCCATCAACTTGGGAAAGAGCAAATTTTCTATGCATAGGTACCTTGCCGCTCATTTGTTGGTTATATTTTTCAGTTCTTCCCCTGAAAACAAGGGGTCATCGATTTCCAGCTGTCGCAAAACCTCGGGGAGAAAGAACTACAAAAAGAGTATTCCCACTACGAGGTTCGAACTCGTGTCTTCCCGGATCTCTCATGGTATGAAAGCGGAATATGCTAACCACTACACTAAATGGGACGCATATTGGAACTGATTGATGGCGGGTACGGAAGCCTAGGGCTGTGGTAAACCTTCACTCTCGAGAGCGGGTCGCGGTGAATACCGGATTGCTGTCCAACTGCTCAACGGCTAGAGACATGAAGTTGGCAGTATGCAAACAAGGAATACTGACCCCACCAGAATTTCTGTTTGTACCTTGAATTAATCGACACCATCACTGGGTCAGTTATTTACAGCATGCTGGCTAGCTCTGCTTGCTAGTCTGGCAGTAGGTATAACAAGACTTGGAGATATCACAGGTGGATTCCGCGTACGCGATGAAATAGATTAAGAGAAAGGCGTCTGAACACAGTGGTTATCCGTGTTGGCAACAGCATGCGAGGTAACAGAGCGATGCATGTGATCCTCGAGGCGGACCGACTCGGGATGCTTGGCCCACGCAGTAGTGACGACTGTGCCTTCCAGCTACCGCCGAAGGGTGTGACCGAAGTCAAATTCATGTGTATGTTGACTCCAGTGCGAACAAGCTGATACTATCTCACGGCTCAACAGACGCTAGAGTGGCAGCAGGCTTCTTTGGGCTCTGGTCCATGCGGAGTCCTCCCAACTAGTAGTTTATTGCTCCCGTGAGTTTATCCATAACCTGATATAGAGCTCTCTGGTAAACTGCTGGCGTAGTGTGAACCCTTTTGTGAACACGTGAAGGCAGGCCGTGGGCCAACGGCGACTGATGTGGTAATCACAAGAAAGCCGGGCGAACGGCACGGGGCTTCGCTGACCGTGCCGTTGTTCATCAATTTGGATAATAGTCACCATTCCAAACACCTCGGCTCTGGGCTGATGTTTGCGACGGACCGCTATCGGAGCCGATGTTGATCACCGGCCTGATCTCCAGAATCTGCAGCTTAGGCTATTTCGGAAATGTGTAAGCGGGCCATACAGACAACTGCCCGTTACATTGCAGAGGATTCCCGCCTTGCCCTTGGCGTTGGGGGTTTCAACGCTCACATGAGACGGCTGCCGTCATCGGCACCTGTTGTCGTATAGGACAGTCAAGGGTCGGCAAGTAGTTCACCGGCGAGAGTGGCAGAGGTGTAGGGACACATAGACCTCGGACGATCCCACAAGACGTGGGAGGGCTACACATGCAGTCTTGCAAGAACTTGGGTGTCCGAGCGAAAGGTTTGGCCAAGAGATTCAACGGCTTCCCAAACTTACTTCTTTGAATGGCGTTCAACCGCATCGAAACAGCGAGGCTGACGTCGTCGATACCGAATCGTCACAAGAATGCTTGGTTCTCGGGCGTTGTTGAAGAGGCCAAGGCTCCTGCCCAGCCTAGCCGCGGGAACTGCCTCTCGCTTGACAGGTTGTTTACGGAACACGGGAAGATTCGTGGTTGTGTCTGTGTGTTTTCAGGCGACGGACCAGACATCGAGGCCAGCAAGCAGCACGACGTCGGAGCTAGCTTCGCGGGTCTGTGAGCCGCCCACATACACACTCAAAGCAAGGCGACGAGCCTTTCAAAAGTCTCTTTTCTTCACGAGCGAATCGACTCCCTCCTTATTGTCTCGCGCGGGGGGAAATCCGAAGGCCGCGAAAGGTGCACCTAGAAGGAAACCCGCTCGGGGTCAAGATGAATTGGGAAATGGAGTCGAGTCGATGTGACGACAGGTGGAAAGCTTGGCCAGTTTGACATGTCGGCGCGCCGAGGTCTTATCTCAAGGGGAAGGGAAGGGAGGCAGGCAGTGGGGGAGCAGCAGGAGGAAGGGGCGCAAGGTGTGCAAGGTGTGATTGTACTTTATTACCCCGAGCGCGTGCCTGATGAAGCTGCAGCGGGTGCCTCGAGACGAGAAATAGTACTGTAGTACGGATACTAGGTATGTAAGTAGGTACGGATACCTTACCCCGTAACCTGCCTGACAAAAGGTCGTCGGGTGGAGATGACGAGGATTCGGTGATTACAAAACACAAACGAGTTGGGTGCATTCGCTGTTGTGTGTCGCGCCTGGCCGCATGCAAACGGGGAAAAATGGGGGAAGAAAATCCGGACACTGTGGAGCAGGTGGGAACACAGACCTTGTCACAGTGGGTCCATTGCTTTACCCCACACTTCTGAGGTGCACCTGCACTGGGGAAGCTGCTTCCTTCCAAATTGTTCACCTACCTTGCCTTTTCAGGTACCTATCACGCCTACATACATGCCTCGGGCACCAGCCTAGCGCCTAGGTATCCGTACTCGTCCTTCCCGTCCACTGCTGAGCCTTGCTCCTCCTGCCTCGTCATGGCTGCTGCGGTCGGTCTTGCCCTGCATCGGACGCGTGAGGTGCCTGCCCAGGCAGTTAGGGACGGCAAAGTACGTACTGCTACTCACCTACCCAGGTGCCTACTTTGCGACTGTAGTAGAGTAACCTCCGTGCACCTGGCCTGTCAGGATACCTAGGCAGTCAAGAAGTGTGCTGCTGCACCAAGGGCAAGAAGGATCGTCCACACTATCGTTCCTGTCCGCAGGTCTGCTGCTTGTCCGCCCACACACACCAGACCAGACCAGACCACACCTCATACCACACAGAGGCCCCCGGCCCCCGCCGCCGTCCACTCGACCAAGCAGCCATCGGGAAATTTATTCGACTTGGTTTGGATATGGGATGTCACCTTGAAAAGGAGGGGGGAGGCTTCAAGGCCCAGAAGATTCCAATGCAATTTCCCGCCACCCAGAAGGGCCCCTGGAGGAGGCATCTCGTCCGTCGTTGGTTGGATCTGGTCAAGTGAGCCGGCGGCGCTTCGCATCGTTCCGGATGCTTGCCGAAGGGGAACAGTTTCACAGAGACAAGCGTCGAATTCCAAAAAGAGAGGCCGGGACACACGGGTACCTGTTCAGGGTGACAGGGAAGGGGACGCGGTGTGGCCAGCGGCACTGCACTCACCGGATGCGGCGTGCTAAGGGTTGAGCAGGTGAGGTGAGGTACGGAGTAGTAGGTTGCAACGACATTCGCAGATACATCACCCTAATCTCGAGACAGGGCAACCCCATTTTCAGATCGCCAGCCTTCGAAGTTGCACCGAGACACCCGACTGCGACTCCTGTGCCCGCTCGTGTGCGAGTTACAACTTACCAGACCGGGCCTCGACGGAGCAGACAAACCTACGTGTTAAGTCGCACACCATGTAACAGTCGTCGGCTGCGGTTTGCCTTATTATCGCGCTTGAGACTCTGAGCCTGAGCCTGAGCCTGGGCACAGGTCTGAGCATAAGCCTGAGGAGGGGGGAGGGGGGGAGAGGGGTGGTTCCCCGGCGAGATTTTGCGTTTTCACGACCCCTCCCGCTGCCCTCGTCAAGCTCCCGTTCCTTCCAGAGCGTGTCTCGGACTCCGCATTTGGAGACGTCGAGCTACCCTGCTTGTGAAAGGGTGCGGGAGCACAAGCTCGATTCTTCCTTGTCGACAGGCAACAGCAGGGCACGAGCAAGACGTCGATCGCGGCCCTTCCTCGCGCCATATCGTGCCGACAGAATTAAAGCCGATATGAGTATGCGCGCACGACGGACGGGAGGCCGGGGTGTATCTGTCTACCATGTTGACCGGCGTGATGGATGGAGAGCTGGTCGACCCACCGGTCTCCGGGATCACCTGCTTGATCTGCTTCCCACCTAGGTTTTCTCCAAAAGAAAATGACATACATGGTAGATTCATCGAGAGCTACTGATACACCAGGGCACAAAAAGGACGAGCGAGGAGTTCGTTGGCAAAGGGCCGTCTGGTCTAGGGTTCCCTGTCAGTTTTTGACCGCTATTGGCCGGCTGCGATTGGCGCGTCTTGAGAGCTGTAGTCTCCCGGGTCGGTCCTCCAGGGCCCAAGGAAAACCGATCCCAGGTAGGTAGGAGGTTCCATCCATGCTTTTGGCCTCCATGGGCTTGGGGCCTGGGCTTGAGCTTGAGGCGTCAGTGCTGCTGGCACGGACGGCTCCGGAGAGGGGAAACAGCCCTCTGCTGACAGCTGATGAGAACTCAGGCAAGCAAGCTCAAGCTCTAGAGTAAATGTTGGCGTGCTTTAACTGACGTGAAGTAGGTAGCAGCTAGTAGCTAGCAGCAGAGCGTTCATCGTCTTCGTTTGTCTTGGGCTGTCAACAACGCGTATACATGGTAGACAGCCCTTGCCGACGACAGATGATTTCATCTGCAGGTTTCCAATTGGCACTGGCCGAGAAGCTCTTCCCCGCCCAGCCTCTATGCTTCCCCCACCACATGCAACCCATCTTGGGGTGTAGAGCAGGGCAGACCTGGGAAGCTTGGCCTGGACCGGTAAGGGTACCTGGCCAGACCAGCTGGGGCAGGTTCCTCCGTGGTGGGGAGCCCACCGGCAGGGTACTTCACACATGTCAACCCCAAAAGTTCCCCCCATTTCGTGATCTCGTCCCCAAGCCAGCTGGTACTGGGGCAATGGGGTTGTTACTGCTCCAACCCATCCCCGGGGCCACCACCAATTTTCAGGTGCTGAATGCTGCGGGTGCGGGAGGAGGTAGGTTCCTCCATACGTAGTGAGCCTCTAGGTAAGATGCTCCATTGCTTGGCCTGGCCAGGGCCTGTCTCTTCTTCTCCCTTGCCTCGGCGTCGGGTACCTTACCTCACTGCTGATGGCTGTACCCGTATCCTTACGTACCTAAGTACCTATACAGGCACCTAGTGTGGTACGTAGGTGCGCTGGGTACGTTGGACCTCGATCTGCTTGCCGGCATCGTGTACTGAGACAAGGTACCTTTTAGAGGCTTGGCAGCTCCATTCCGCTCTCTTTTTCTCGCTCTGTGTGTGTCCGTGAGGAAGAAACGAAAGTGTGTGAGGTTGCCGGGGCCGCTTCTCCAATGCGGAGAGAGAGGAGACAACCCCAGACCCCAGATTCCTTGCTTGGATTTCCCCCATTGAACGGAAGCCAATTCTTTCTCTCCTCATCACCCTCTCCACCTTTTTTCCCACCCAGCCGCGCCTTCACCACGCACTGCACGCTTCCTCAGTGGCCATCCACGCGCGGCTTTGCCTGGTACCGCAGCAATCCTTCTGCCACCGAACCGCCGCTGCATCACACATCCGTCCATACTTACGTTCAAATCCTGCGTTCAGTCATCATCTTTCCTCGTCCGCATTGCCTGCCCGCCCGCCTGTACGTCGCTGCCGCCGCCTCCTCCGCCGCCTCTCCTCCTCATCCTCCTCCTCCTCCTCACGGCCGACGGACGACCCTGCCTTTGCTCCATCTCCGAACCGGCTGCTGCGTCTGCATGCCGCTCTGCCGCTGCCGCCTTCTTGGTGACCACACAAAAGCGACCTATACCGTTACATTGGGGCCACGTCTTGTCCATTGATCTTCCGCGGCACATCGCCAACGCCAACCCCTCTGCCGCTGCTGAGGCACCAAGGCGTCGGCTCTTCTGCCTCTTCTCCTCACGCGACATCATTCTCTGTCCTACTTTGCTTGCTCTCCCCCTCATCTACCTCGTACGCACGCAACCGCGGTAGACCATCGCGGCGCATCAAAACGTCGATCTTCTCCTCCATCCGACCATCGTTCGGCCTCTGTTTGTCGCACCCCTCGCCGCAGGCAGACGACCGAAATCTCCGTGCGGCTTCCCCTCTCTAGCTCCAGCTTCAGGTTCTATCTCCGCCTCTTTGCCTCTTTCTCTTACCCTTCATCCCCCCCTCTCCATCTTGCTGGACCTCCCACACCGCGGTTTGCAGAGCAGCAACACTGACGGCAGCACAAGAAGCGTCAGCAAAGCGTTTCTTTTTGTCTCGCTCTGCCGTCTCCGCTTTCCGCCTTTGTGTTCCACCTCTTTTTCTGTGCTGTGCCTAGGTTGCTTGCTTGCTGCTTCTCCTTGCCCTGCTCTGTCAGCTACCTTACCTCCCAAGCTACCATTCATTGCCTACGGCACTCAAGGTAGAGGGATCTAGCTAGGTAGAGCTGCTAGCTAGCTAGCTGTCCGAGGTAGACGTAGCCCCGGACGAGCCAGGCCAGCGAGCACACCTCACAGACACCCGCGCTCCTCCTCATCCTCCTCTTCTCCTCTCCCCGTCCGAGGAACACCTCAGTCTCCTCATTCATCTCCATCATTCCCCGCCTTTTGCTCTCCCACCCCCTCCCCTGCCAATTCCACCTCGCCTTTTCGGATACTGCCACTTTATCCAAGGTTGTTTTGTTTGAGCCGAGTCGAGTATACTTCCCCCTCCGTCCCCGCGCGTGCGTGCTTGTTTGTACACAATTGCCGCCACTTTCCACCACGCATCCCAATCCCAATTCCCCCTTCATACTCCGGCTCGATCTGCCCGTGTCTCTTGCGTGCCACTCTCGGTGCCGTGACACCGATTCTTGTCTTCCTCTTCACCCGTTGCTCCCGCGCAGTATAATCGCAATTCGGCTACCCTACCGCCCGGGACATCCCACTCCGAATCCCAACTCTTCGCTCCGTCGCCAATCTTCCGCATGGTCTGTGGCCGCGGCTGGGCATCACTGCAAACAACCATCACCGCCCTCACCACGGCCGAGAGCTGCCTGCCTGAGACTCGCTCGCGCGAGGCTCTTGTGGAAGAGAACAGAGGGCGGGAGATCAGCCGGAGTCGAATTGGCCATACCGAGACGCACGACTACATTCTGCTTCTCTCGTTCCGCCTTCTCCAAACAGACGCCCAAAACACGTCCTCGTCCAGCCATCATCACGTCGATACACGCTGCGCACCCCGCAAAGTATCCCTTCCAAGCCCAACTCTGCTCCGCCTTCCTCCTCCATTTCCCCCACTTTCTTGTGCTGTGTGACGTTGGAGGCCCTCGACCTGTCTATACCTATCCGAGCGCGCCGTACCCTCCTTTCCCACCTGCCCTTCCCGAGGTAGCTTTCTGCTGCTCAGGATGCTCCCTCTCCAGTCTATAGAGGGCCCGCCTCCTCACGGAGCCTCTGGTGCTGCTGGCGAGAATGGGGAAACCCGGCAGCAAAAACCCAAGACCTTGCCGTGCAAGTACTGCAGCAAGCGCTTCAGGTGAGTTGCCCCCCCCTACATGGCTATATGGTATGGTACCTAGTGCGAGGTCAGAGGCAAGACCCCCAATCTGGCCTTGCCCTACCTTGGCCCTTACTCTGTACCCGTTGTTAGGTACGGATAGCTTACATTGCTTTTGCATTTTAGGCGTGTGGAGCATGTCCAGAGGCACGAAAGGACGCACACCAAAGAGAAGCCCTTTGCTTGTGGTTGGGCTCGCTGTGGGAAAACGTTCGGACGACGGTGAGTCTCTCTCTCTCTCTCTCTCTCAACCTTGCCCACCCCCCCCGGTCTTCCGTTATTTTGCCCTCCTACCCAAGTCCCAAGTACACGCCGCACACACAATCTCTTTCTCCATCGACACCATATGCTCTCGACTTCCACACACCACACACCATCCGGCTTGCCTTATCCCAAGCTTCTCCCCCAACCCAACCCAACCAAAACCCCCGACCTTGCTCCACCTCTTCTCTGGTGTTTTTGATACTCTCCTGCAACATCGCCAACATCCCCTCGACCTAGCAAAGAAATATGCTTATATGGACATCAGTGATCTACTTGTCCGCCATGAGAAACTCGTCCACCTCAACGAGGGCAGCAAGGAGAACAACCGCCCTCGCAAGACGTCGTCCAGTACGAACCACCCCCCGTCTTCCGCTGACAGCCATGTCGAACACGAGATGCTGGGCGTTCAGCGCCCTCCTCAACCGCAATTTCACCAGGAACCCATAACGGCATCGACCATGGCCCCCGATCCTCGCATGCCAGGCCCGGCCCGTGCCGCTGCCTGTAACCTTGACTTGCTCTCCGACGCCGCTTTGGCCAGCGAGGTTAATCCCATGCAGCAATCTATGATGCCCGATATGGGGCGGCCGTCTTCAGAGCATTCGAGGATCAAGTCGTATGACGAGCACATGGGCTACGCTAATGAGCGCCCCCGGGAGGAACCCAGCGTGCTGGCGCCGGGATTTGCCCCTCAGCCGCAAGCTCCCCCTTACGACGACTATCAAATGTTTCTCGACGACTTTGGGCCGTCTTCTCACTTCCTGCCGCCGCCTTTCGAATCGGATCAGCATATGGGCCTATGGCCGCGATCGGGCGACCTGCACCACCGTGGTCCGTCCAAGCCTTCGTCGCAGTTCCCGTCACGCTTTCCCTCGGTTCAGCCGGACGGCCGCGAGATAATGGAAGGCCCTCCTCGGAGCCACGAAGAATCCATGAGAGCGCCACTTCGCATCTCCGCCGCCGACCACACCGTGATCAAGAACCGGCTCGAGGAGTTCTCCTCCGTCATCCCCAACGACTTTGTCTTTCCGTCTCGACACACCCTCACGCGCTTCCTCGAAGGCTACATCAGCGGATTCCACGAGTATCTGCCGTTCCTTCACATTCCCACCCTGACGCCCGCAGAGATGGCCCCGGAGCTTCTTCTGGCCATCCTGGCGGTTGGCGCCCAGTACAGGTTCGAAAGCCACAGGGGCCACGCACTTTGGTATGCTGCCAAGGCAGTCGCCCTCGAGCAGATCCGGCGGCGGCATAGTCACGAAGTGCACGCCCTGCTGCCCACCCCAGCTGCCTACAGCCCGCACTCGACTCGGCCTTCACCCAGCTCAGGTTTCAGGCATACCTTTGCTTCGGCGCAGCAGGACCGCCCAATGACTCAAGATACTCATCGCGAGCCCTTGTGAGTAAAGCCTTCGCCGCAAGGGTGTTGACGTTTACTAATCTGGCGCATTAGCTCCCCGAACACGCCGCAAGCGCGTCTCGAAACGATTCAAGCTGTGTTATTGCTCTTTGCCGTCGGCCTATGGGGCGCCAAAGCGATCCTGCACGAAGCTTTGTCCCTCCAAAGTCAGCTGGCAATGCTTGTTCGCGAGGAAGGCCTTGTTGCCGAGTCCAGCCCTGCAGTGGCACCAGACTGGGAGACTTGGATTCGACTGGAAGGCGCAACTCGGACGAAGCTCATTGCGTACTGCTTCTTCAACCTCTGCAGCATAGCTTACAACATGCCGCCCCTAATCCTCACTTCCGAGCTCAAGCTTTTTCTCCCTTATCCGTCACGAATGTGGAGGGCAGAGTCGGCCTGGCAGTGGCAGGAAGTTAGGCAGACGTATCCCTCGGTCGAAATTACCGTACACGATGCCTTTGCCAGACTCTTCGGCAGATCGCCCCAGGGTCTTCCCCCGCAAGGCCTCCCCCCGCATATGTCATCTCTAGGCAACTACGTTCTCATTCACGCTATACTTCAGCACATATTCCTACTGAAGCAGACCGCTCTCGCTTCAACTTCACCGTTCGAACAACAGCAGAGGGGCCTCAAGTCGGAAGACGTCGACGAAATCTCACAAGCGCTGCGAGCATGGCAGGCGAGCTTTGAGCATCGGCTTCAACTACGCGCTGCGGAGTCTGGGCACGTTGGCAGCAGCGACTCATTTCAAGGCGGTCCGGTTGCCTTCAACGCTGGCGCCCTTCTACGCCTGGCATACATGCGCCTGTACACGGAGGTACCGCCCGGCCGATCACTTGAAACCCGAGATCATATGTTGGTGGCCTCGTCTCTGAGCAACATGCCCCTTCTGGTACGGAACCAGCCCACGCACAAGGCAGTATACCAAGCGGTCCATGCCCTTTCCACCCTGGTCAAAGCCGGTGTCAATTACGTCGCAAGGACTAAGTCCCTGGAGTGGAGCATCCAACACTCATGTGAGTATCCCCATGTACTTCGTTACTGATCAGTACTAAGTCGGCCGGCTGCAGTGTGTAACTTCGAATGCGCCATTCTCTTGTCCAAGTGGCTCCTTACCCTCGCATCGGTCGGGCCGAATGACCCCCTTGCGTCAACCGAGCAGAAGTCGCTGCTGGAGTCGGTGAGGAGAATGCTCGATGAAACAGAGTTTGCCGTGCCGATTGATCCCTCGCTTGGAGGACCTGCGGCCGGCCAACCTGCGAGCACGGAAATAGCTGCAAACGACAGCACCCGTCTAAGGCAGCTGGCAGCGGCAGTCATTCGGCTTTGGGCGGAGACGTTCAAGGGATCGCACATTTTCGACATGGTCCGAGTAATGGGCGCGAGCTTGGACGGATATGCCGATCTGGTTGAGAAGGTGCGCGACAGGACACCTCTGGGGAGAATTGCGCATGATCCAAACCTTGCGTAGAAGTAGGCAGGGTCTTGGAGACCGAGCCTGCTGAAGACCGGAGGAAACGAGCCTGCCAGCCGAAGGGATTTCATCGGGACGAATGCGTTACCGGGAGCTGTTACCACTGGACCGCCAGATGCCAAGACTTGGTTCTCTTGAACAAGTTGCGACACAGCTTGTGCCTGTCAGATCCCTGAGCTACTGGCCATTCCCCAATGAAACGATTGCTTGAAGAGCACAACCTTCTTCTCTCCTAGTGTTCTCGCACCGTTGGGGCTATTTGCTAAGGCCAAAAGAACCCAAGATTCGAAGGAACCAATGCAAGCAAGGCGTGTCGTTAGACAACGCGGCGGCTGAGGGTGTTGTCGGGATTTCGGGGCGGCGAGCCGGCGCGGAGTACCGAATGAGAGACCCCAGGCTAGGGGATTGGGGGAGAGGGGAAATCTGGCCGACGCCAATGCAGCAGGGGAACGGAGAATTGTGCTGCATTGCTTGTACAGCGCCGGTGCTGATGGCGCTCGGCTGACACTGATTTTGATTTTTCCGCATCCAAGAAGATATCGAAGCCGCAAACAGTTGGTTTGCACAGGCTGCTGTAGTTATGACATCGTATGGGACGAATAATGAGGCAATTTTCAGCTCTGGAGAGAGAGCAAACAGTGCTCCTTAGGCATGTAGATGCACGGCTTTGGCAGCCAGTACGTTCTATAAAACCCTCCAAGAAGTTTCATGATGGCTCCAACACGGGCAGGGGAATGTCGTCGGGTAGATTTTGTTGCCGAGGCCGCCAGCACTACCGGGTTGCTTGGCAGCTTCAAGACCCCGACTGCAACCTCTCAGTTTGGGGCAACATGTGCAAGCGTTTGGCTCACTGAAATTTGGTGACGGCCGATGAGGAGGTACTGACGTTCAGAGGCCCTTAAGGGCAGGATGATACAGCGCTTTACGGAGGATCTGGTTGGCAAATGTCTTTGCCAAATGCTTGATCAAGATGTACCTCTGTGAAGTCCATCGGGTGGGCCTTGCACTGCACAAGATAGGTTGACCGCTGAGTGAGGCCATGCAGGGTTTCTACCTAGGTATTGTTCAACCGCGAACAATTTGGCAGGAAACCCGCCTACCTCGCGCCGAATTACCGCATACAGAAGGACATGGGCAAATACGTGAATGGCATCAAAGTCGGGCAATGCCTGTTCAAGTCCGTCGTCCGTGACAGTCATTGTCGGCTAGGCATGTCTCTGCACTGCACTTCCAGGTGGAGTACTGTGTACACGCCGGACAACATGTTGGGGGGAAATGCGGCGAAGCTTTGGAGTCTCGTCGAGGTTACGGGTAACTCCCCGGGTGAGGAACGCCTACGGCCCGACTACCTACCTAGATGGGGGCCAAAAACACCAGCCATGACCTCTCTCTCTCATGTTTTCTCTGACCATGAACGAAAGCCTTCCCGGAGAGGTCCGTTGGAGTCGAAAAGGCCCCATACCAAACCCGCCGGCTTTAAGGCGTCAACGCCCTGAAACGACGGCTGTACCCGAGAATCGACAACTGAGATGCGCGCAGTCCGGCTCGCCGGGGCGGGGGTTGAGAAGCGGTCAAAGACAAGGAACCCGCGAATTCCGCATCGGGCGGGTTGCAGAGGCGCCCGGACCGAAATGTGGAATTTTGTTGAACTGGCAGGTTTTATAGGATCTTTGGTGTGCAGAGGGGGAGAGAGACGTTGCAGATCTGTATATGTGTGTTGTAATGTTGCTTGGTCATCATGGAAGTGTTGGCGGGCTTGGTGTTCGCTGAGAGGAACGACACAACAATGCTCGCCCGGAGGACCTCGGAATAATGCAAGTAGGTCCATGTATGTCTAGGTGAGGCCTAAGCTCCGCGGGACGCGAGCACGGAACCGGAAAGGGGAAAAGGGGGGGGGGAGAGATGTCACTCGCAGCGTCACGTGATGGCGCGTTTCCCGCTCCAACAGCGCCCCAAAATCTGTCGCGTCTTTTTTGTCTCCGCGAATCCCGAGAGCTATGACGACAGCGACTTTTTTTTGAGTATTGCGACGACGAATTCGGGAGACGCCACCACCACCATCACCACCCGATTGTGCATTAAGCCACACAATTGTTGTAAGCCTTCATACAGCATCGCAAGGTTTCTTGAGGTTCCGTCGTTTTCGGCTCGAGTAGAGCGCCTCTGAAGGATGCCGGCCCGCAAGCGTGCTGCGTCACCCGTCGCCGAGGAGCCCCGCCGAAGGTCCGGGCGGATCTCGAGCACGCCCAAGAAGAGCAAGTATTTTGAGGACGATGACGAGGACGGAGATGTTGATGACAGAGATGCGGGGTTTAACGACGCTGGTAGTGAAGATGAGAGCGAGGTCGACGAGGAAGAGGAACAGGAGGAGAAGCCGGTGAAGCGCGGGCGGGGACGGCCGAAGGGTGCGGTTGCCAAGCCTAAACCTAAGCCCAAGCCGAAGTCCAAGGCGGCTCCGGCCAAGAAGGTGGTAAAGAAGCAAAAGGTCGAAGAGGTCGAGGACGAGTACCAGGATGAGAAGGCCGATCAAGACGACGAGGAAGACGAGGAAGAGGACGACGAGGACGAGAGAGGAGTCACCATCATCCCCCACGAGAAGCTCAGGCCGGATGGCGGGATGGAGTACTCGGACGAGACGGTGCATAAGAACACTCTCCTGTTCCTCAGGGACCTCAAGGCGAACAACAAGAGGTCTTGGCTCAAGAGTATGTCCCATTGCCGGGTGGTTGCTGGGCTTGTAAACCCGCTAACTGCTATCCAGGCCATGATGGCGAGTATCGACGCGCCCTGAAGGACTGGAATTCGTTCGTGGAGTCGATCACGGAGAAGATCACCGAGGTGGACTTCACCATCCCCGAGCTGCCCGCCAAAGATCTCGTTTTCCGGATCCATCGCGACATTCGCTTCAGCAAGGACCCGACGCCCTACAAGGTAGGCCGCTGCTTCGCCAACGCAGGTCATCGGGAATGACTTTGGGCTGACCAATCTGCAAACAGGCTCATTTCTCCGCCGCTTGGTCGAGGACCGGCAAGAAGGGCCCGTACGCCTGCTACTACATCCACCTCGAGCCCGGGTCCTGCTTCGTGGGCGGCGGGCTGTGGTGTCCCGAGAGCCGCCACCTGCAGAACCTCCGGCAGAGCATCGACGAGCGCCCGCGGAGGTGGCGCAGGGTCCTGAACGACGAGCGGTTCAAGAGCACCTTCCTGCCCAAGGCGTCGAGGAAGGGCGGCGAGGAGGCCGCTTTGAAGGCTTTTGCGGAGGTCAATAAAGGGAACGCCCTCAAGAAGAGGCCCATGGTATGTTCTCGCGGCAACGGCTCTTGATCGGTGGGAGGATGGGCTGACCCTCCCCAGAACTATGGTGTCGACCACCGCGACATCGAGTTGTTGAAGTTGCGTAACTTTACCATCAGCAAGAAGGTGGATGATGTGCTGTTCACCGAGGACGACGCGCATGAGAAGATTTGCGAAATTATTGCCGCCATGGAACCCTTTGTAAGTATCTCTCGAGGTTGCAAGACTAAGTTGAGCGAGACGAAGAGCTGACGCCTGGACAGATCACCCACCTGAACAAGATCGTCATGCCGGACCTCACTCTGGATGACGAGGAGAGCGACGATGATGACGAAAACGGAGAGGCGAACGGCGACGAGGAAGTGGATGGCCCGCCGGAGAACAGCGACGATGACGAAGACGAGGAGCCTGGGAAGGATTGGAGCACTCACAAGTTCTGATTTGCGTTTTTGTATAGATGCAGGACGAGACGGTCCTGATCGCTGTATGCTCTGTATTTGCAGCTCTGCTTTATCTGTATGGACGGGACCGGGATACTTTTACTCGCTGGCGAATCCCAAGATCTTGCAATGCTCATTCAAGCAAAAACTTGAACGAAATTATTGAGAATGGGTGACATCTATGTTCTAATAGTGCCACGAAATAAGTGCGACCTGATAACCAAGAACCCGTGCCTGAACCTTCATTCATAGCTGCTGTTTTGAATCGTATTCAACCCGCATTTACGACATCTCCCTTTTTGTATGTTTTTCATGTGCAGTTTTCTGCTTCGTTGAATGAAACGACTTATATGTTGCTCGAGAGAGGTATTGCTTTCCTATTATCTAAACCGATGATGGCGGTGTATAGCCAGTCTGGCAACAAGGGTAGTCGTCTACTCCACAGAGTCTGACCCACGCTATCATGCGTCCACGTCCTGGCGGTGAAGGCAGCTTGAACAACAGTATTTTACACCAAGATCAAGTTCAAGAAGCAAAGTTGAGTTGGTCCTCACATGACCGGCCCAATGTCAGTGGATGACCCTCACTTATCACACAAGAGAAAGCATATTGAGCATCAATCGTGACTCTGATTCAGACATTATGAAATGGTATAATATATACAGCATATCTACGTGGTCATTGACAGACCCAGAAAATAGACCGAGCAAGGTTTTGCCATTCTCATGTTAAACGGGAGAGAGAAATAACACGCCCCGCGTCAAGCGCTTACAGCCAGGTGTAGCACTCGTCCGCGACGGGGACCTCGACGGCGTAGAGCTCCTGCGACCACCACTTGGTCGCGAAGCCGACGACGCTGAAGAAGAAGTCGCTCTTGACGGCGAAGCCCTCCTGGCAGGCGGTGTTGTCCTGGCCGATGCCGACGCCGCCGGTGCCGACGCCCTGGCTGGCGGAGAGGGTGAAGTCGTTAACGAGCTTGGAGCGCGTGGTGACGCCGGTGCTGAGGTCGATGGCGCCGCCGAGGATGTTGAAGACAAGCTGGACGCCGAGGTCGACGTAGGGGTTGACGCCAACGGCGGCCTTCTCCGAGATGTTGGCGTGGGCGGTCCAGACGGGGTCCCAGCCGGTGGCGGCAGAGGCGGAGGAGTTGACGAGGTCGAGGTGAAGCTTGGCGTCCGGGAAGTTGAGACCGATGTCGGTGGTGATGGCGGCCTTGGCGTCGGCCTCGAGCTCGACGCCGATGGCGAAGCCGAGGGCCGGGCCGAGCTTGATGATGCCGGGGATGTCAACGAAGTTGTAGCCGAGGTCCTCAGGGTCGTAGGTGAAGTTGCCCGAGTAGGGGGCCTTGACGTCGACGGTGAGGCCGAGGGTGGCGGCGAAGTTGGTGTCGATGTCGAGAGCGAGCTCCTGGACCTGGGGCGGGATGATGGTGTACTTGAGCTTGCCGGAGAAGGTCATGGCCGAGGACAGGGAGGCCTCGTCGGCGGTGATGGCGACGTAGGGGTCGTAGGTGAAGAGGGTGGTCGCCGCGGGCAGGGCGAGCTCGTTGGTGATGTGGACGCCGTTCTCGTCCCACTTGATGTCGCGCTTGGTAGGGGACGCGACGGGCACATTGGAGAAGGAAATCTCCGTGGAGGCTATTGGCTTTGTTAGACTCGTGCTTGCTCGAATCTGGGGCGCGGTGTCACTTACTGGCCGTGTTGGCAACGTCACTCTTGTGGGCGTTGGCGACGACCTTGAGCGTGGCGGCGTCGAAGGTGACGGTGTCGACCAGGAAGAAGCCACGCTCGTTCTTGACGTCGCAGTTGCCCAGGTGGTTCGTGACCATGACGAAGTCATCGAGGGCCTGCCAGTCGCGCGAGGTCTGCTCGAAGGCGGCCGTGGCGTTGAAGGTCACGGTGATGCTCGTGTCGGCGCAGTCGACGGCCGCGACGGCCTCGACCTCCTCGAGCACGACAGAGGGGTACTTCATGGCCAGCGTGACGCTGACGAGGCTCTCATCCTTGGCACCGTAGTTGAGCGTGATGTTCTTGGAGGGCACCAGGTTGGCCGGGTCCGCCTTGTTGCAATCCGGACGGATGAGAGGGACGAGCGTCGTGGTGGTGTTGGCGGCACTCGCCACGGCGGCGAGGGCGAGGGTGACGAGAGCGAGCATCTTGACGACGGGAGGAGGTAAAGGGACCAACTGAGGAAGAGAAGCCTGCCAGACCAAGCTCATGAGAGCATCGGGGCAGAGAGAGAGGAGCTCATATATAGCTCCATTATGGGACGCAGAGCCATGCTCGTTGCTGAATATTGTCTTGGCGATGGCAGGTGAAGGAATATGCGCGCGACTCACAGCACCGTCACAATCCTCTCCACTGCGATAGCATGCGTCATGCAACCTGCCATTCACGATGGTCTCATCAACCCTCTCACATGGTCAAGTGTGGTTGACGGAGACGGGAGGGGGGGAGGGACTCAATATTCTCATCTCCTTTCAATATCACGTTCCGATGCACCTTCCGCTCGTGTTAACATCAGGCCCCGCCGGTTGGTCCCTTGCAAGTTGCAGTGTGGTGCGCGAGTCACGAAACGCACCCAAAAGGCAGCTCAAGGTTATCAAGAGGTCCACGTTCCTGCTGCAACCACAAAGGCGTCAAGGCCCTGATTAAGGTCGTATCGAGCCGCGGGGTTCGATTTGACGGGTTTGTTTCGATGACAGGGGCAGCTTTCGGCCGAACAGGAGAGAGAGATAAAAACCAACCAAACTTGCCGTACATGTGCCCCGCGGCTGAGCATCTGATTGGCGGGAGCTACCCTGGCCGGCATAAGGATCTGAGCAATATTAACACATGCCGCCGAGGGATAGCGGGATCGTAGCATCTCGGGCGGGGGCCATCGGGTGGGACAGTCCGGAATAGGCGCACGACGGGGACTTTGGGGGGACCGGGCGCTGGTCCCAAAAAGGACCTTGAGGCCGAGGTGGGGACCATGGGCGGCGGGAGAAGTCGGTGACCGATTTCGGAAATCGAAGTAAGGTTGTTGTTGTCTGTAATATCGGAGAGCAAATGGCACGAAGAGGAAAGAGGCAGAAGGTTTGCTCGACTCGTTCATCATTAATAAATCTAAACGGGGACGCTGTTCTGCTAGCAATATGAGTGTTGGTCGTCCGGCGCGTGTGAGACGTTCCAAACTGGATAACAACAGATACGCGCTCTATCAACTGCCTGTCCACCCCACGCGGCGGGGCCGCCTGGCATCAAAAGACGAACAAAAGAGGAATGTGGTAAGACGAGGTGGTCAGATATCACCGTCTTGGCTCAGCCCGTTCCATGGCAGGCGTCTAGAGGGCGTTCTTGTCAGCGAACGGGTTGTCGTCGTCGTCGTCCTCCTCATCTTCAGAGTCTTGCTGGACAGGCTGGACCGGAGGCCGGGGAGGCATCGGCGGCGCTGGCGTCGGGACTGCAGGTGAAGGTTTTGATCTGGGGTTCGGGCGTGGCGGGGCGGGCGGACGAGGTGACGGGGTGTTGCCAATGCTCAGGCCAGAGACATCGGGAGGCGGGGGGGACATGGACTGCTTGGCCTTTTCGGTGACCACTGCGGGAGGTTAGCAGGGGTGCCAGGTCGCGGGAAGGGACCGAAGTACTTCGGTAAATATGAGCCTGCTCGGCAAGCTCGTCGTCCGAGTCACTGTCGGCGTCGATGGATCGATCGAGCTGCTCAAAGGTCATGAGTGCCGTGACGAGATCGTCGTTGGCCTTCAGGAGACTGCCGAGCCATTCCTCCGCCTCGACTCGGTGGATCTAGGGCTTGTTAGCTTGGCTAAGGTACAGTCGAGTGTTATTCCAATGCTCACGTAGTAGAGTAACTTCCTTCGAAGTTCCTTGCACTCTTCAAAGTGCTGAACGGCCGAGGGGTTCTCCGAGATCCGCTCCCTTTCTCTGTTGATGCTCCGGAGGCTGTTGTTCAAGTTGGTGGCGGCGATGGAACCGTCGGCGATGCAGCTCTTCATCTTGTCTTTCTCGAGCTCAAGGTTGAAGGGCTTCCGCTTGGCCTTCTTATCCTTGTCCTTCTTCTTTTTATCCTTGGACCCGCCAAAAAAGGAGCCTCCCGAGCCCGAGGACGACTTGTTGTGGCCGAAAGCGGTAGTAGCGCTAGTGTTACCGCCGTAGGGTGCCGGGGGAGATCGTGAAGACTCCCCAGCACGACCGGTCGGGGAAGAAGGCTTGTCCTCTTCCTCCTCACCGAAGGGGTTCTCGCTGTCACGGACGGCCTTAGACCTCTCTTGAGTAACAGCAACCTTGCGTTTAGGCAGTTCCTAGGCCTGTCAGCCAGCTCATCTCAATCTACACAAGGCCAACTCACCTGGTGCAGCTTGGCAATGCGCTCCAGGCCCGGGGTGTTGCTGTACTGAGTCCAGCTTCGGAAGAGCTCGTTACACTTCTTCTTCACGTCTGGATCGGACAGATCTGAAGTGCCACAGACTCGCAGACGCTCCAGAAGGGGCTCGTCAACAAACGCACGCTGGAAGCGCGGGCCAGCGTTCTGGATAAGACCGTCCAAGATAGTCAGGGCTCTGAGCTGGCGATGGACCTCGCCGTACTTCAACTTCTTGCGAATGGCGCGTGCAGCCTCGACGGGACCGGTGCTTTGAAGCTTGATAACCTCAACGAGGTCAGGAATTCCACTTAGATCATCCTCTTCGTAAGCCTCGCTGGTGAGGTTCTCGATGTTGACCGTGATGGCCGTGTACGGTTTCTTCTGTTGACGGGTTAGCGACCGGTGGCAGTAATGCAGGTATTGAGCTTATGGAGTGCAGGATTTCTCATATCGTGATCGAGCGCATCACGGGCACCCAGAAGTTCCATTAGATGAGAGATGACTCGCCCAACCTTATCGGGCACGCCCCTAGCCATACCTGGCCGAGGCAGCTGACAGTGGGAAGCTCGGGGTCATCCTACCTGTGAAAACATGTTTACGGTCGTTCGATGCTTGACCTTGACCGCGACTTCTTGCCGGAGAGGCAGAAGCTGAAGCTGAAGCTGGCGTTGGCGTTGGCGTTGGCCGTGGTTGTGGCGCTACGTGATAACAAGTGGCGCCGGAGGTGAGGGGTTTCGGAGGCCGCCGCCGGGGAACGGGTAACGGCCAGCGGGGTGGATATGCGGGCCGATGCGGATGAAGATCGTCGCCGGCAGACGTGCAGCGGGCGTAACAGAATGATATCAGTAGGTATGAACGAGAAGCTTGTCGTCAAAATCGGGCTCCGATACGGGCTTTTGGGATAATGTGCATGTGGTGAGTGTCGGAGAGCTGGTGGTGAGGGACGAGGGATTCTGGTGGGGTATGGCACCCTTTCCAGCTTGGCTCCGCGGGGTAGCAGCTGCCACTAACCAAGGTACCCAGTAAGCACCTTTCGCGGTGAAGGTACAACGAGGTTTACCAAGTACGGCGCGTGAGCTGGCCCCGCTGACGTAGTGAAACAGGGCAGGCACAGCGAGAGGTACCCGCTTCGCTGCCGTTGCCCAGTCTAAGCTGACGTGACCGTAGCTACGGATACTTGCTTGCATAGTTACCTTACCTACTAATTACTATGTATGTAGCTATCTTGAGAAAAGAAGGCGCATCTTGTGGGGTCTCCTGTCGAAGCTTCAGGCCCTACCCGGCACCCAGACTGACCAAGATCGACACGGCTAGAGCGTTCTTGCTGTCTGTCGACATCTGACGAAACAAGCTCGCAGAAGCGCCGTTTCGTCGATACTCGACTAGCTCCAACCCTGCGGGTGACTGCTCCCTCGCGCACTGGCCGCACTTGGCTTCACGATTGCGGCTCGGCCAATGAGACTAGCAAATATCTGAGTAAACCACATACATAGTGCCCGCCTTGTGACCCAGCCCAGGAACTCGGCGGCGAACGATATGGACAAAGACTCTGCTTACAACTCTTCCTATTCGCAATAGCTTCGGAGAGGACCACAAAAATGAAGCCGTTCAACCACCGAGTTTGGTTGAGAGGATATGTACATCAGGAGATGAGAAAAACTGGCAAAAAGGGAGAAGGGCGGGATCGAACCACCGACCACTCTCTGTCGGATCCCAGGATTGGGATTAGAGTTCAGTGACTCTTGCCGCCTTTCTGAATAAGTGACAGAGGTTGCTCTACCGCTGAGCTACAACCCCTTGGAAGACTAACAGGAATATCTCACTCAAAAGTCTTTGTTATTGGGAGTCTTCTGCACCTCGGTGGCGTCGTATGATCCACATGCAATGCCGGAAGAGGCCTTATCAATGCCTGTGCAAAACTCATAGCCTCAAAGTCTGTCCAGCCTCAGCGGAGCCGTGGCGCGTAGTTTTGGGCAACGAGGTCGATGCTCCTACTACCTACTAGCTGGTGTCTGTTTCGAGTCAAACTCAGAGCATCGCCCTCCATATCTTCTGACTATATCGCAACGGGAATGTGGCTCTCAGTTTCTCCAGATGTGGCATCCTATCCTCCTCTTCTGTGTACATGCTCTTTTCTGGACTCACGAACTTCGGAACGCCCAATCAATCACTAGGTACAGGCTCAAAGTATATAACGAATGAATGAGTATTCCGATGACGGAGTGTAGATGTCCTTATGATTTCAGTTGTTCCTGGGTTTACATCAGTAAAAATAACTGTTTTTACCGCTGCGGTACTCACCGACAGATTGTGCACCACCATCTGTCCCATGATAACAAATCTTGGAAACCCAAGCATTTGATCGAAAATATGAGTAAGACGCACTTTGACAACTGCCAAATGACTGGATTATACCTGGCGACGGAAACTTGCGGTGGTGACAGACGACTGCGACAATAGTGGCGACGAAAGAAACGGACGCATGTGATAACAGAGATGGACCACAGCGACAGCGGTGACAATAGTATCCGTAACAGCAGCAACGATTAGTTGCAAGAGGAACAAAAAAAACATCTTCTAGAATGGTCTGCCGAGTATAAAAAGAGTACCTCATGTTGATGGCTCTGGGCGCTGGTGGCCTCTTGTCCGCGACTGTGGGTACGCAGGGCCCAAAAATGAATCCACCAAAAAACATACAACACCAGGTATTCGCTGGTCGTCACCGACCCAACTACTAATCCGGCCCTCATTGTCTTCTCAGTCGGGTCGCAGACCGCCGTCCAGTGCTGCTTTCGGCAACCAAGAACGGCGGCCGCAAAACGGGCTCTACGACGGAAAGGAATATCGTAAGCCCGAGCTTGGCCGTTTGTAACGGGTTGCCGCCGTTTCGCTCAGGCACAAATTTCCCCGAGATTTGTGCACACTCCTCACCCAACGGAGTGTACGTAGGAGCCCGCCTGATCGCTTCGTAACTTGCAATCTTGAGTAGGATAATAGGTCCACCCAACGGCACAATTGGATTTGCTGCAACTTCATGCGCCTGCGCCGCTATCGTTTCACCAACCCCTACCCTTGCCCTCTGCCGGGAGAAGTCGCGAGTGACAGCTCTTGAGTTGTGTCCTGCTGGCCCGGCGAGCTGTGCAGCCAACATCAAGCCAGACGGCCGTTGGCCAGAGCTCATAGGAAGTACTGTGGGGCAGGAACCAGGTGCCTTCCTGAGCCTTCCTGAGCCTCCCCGAGCCCCCATGAGCCGGGTCTGAGCCGGTCCTGAGCCAGGCGGGAGGAACAAAACTGAGCCATTATCGCAAGGTCATGCGGAACGGCCGCACGGCATATTTGTCTACGATAATACAGATAACTAGTACAACAACCCAAGCTGCATCGCAACGGATGGAGTGGCGTCTAGAACAGTGTAAATCTGGTAGGCGTAAATATCGTGTTCTCCAGGCGGACGACTGGCATGCGGCCGACTCAATTCTAGACGCTGTAGAACAGTTCTCGTGGCACTGGGTCGTAGTGTCGTAGGCTGTAGTAGATCAAGTCTTCAGAGGCTAAGGTGATCAGTCTTAGACTCAACAAGGTAATTCGCAGTGAAGGTAAGCTGAAAGTATTCCGAAGAATGTTTACAAAGTTGATTGCTGAAGAGCTACGGAAGTCTGACCATGAGCCGGGCTCAGGTCATACTTTATACAGATTCTGTCTTGGGCAGTTCCTTTGCCCATGGGCGCTTCTACCCTTGTCATTATGAGCGCTCATTCTTGAAGTGGGATGAGCGCTCATTCTAGTTATCCATTGAGCGCTCATTGTGGGTCCCTTATCTGCGCTCATTCCTTATCTTCACGTGACCTGTACCATAGTTCTTCCGTTCCTGAGGAAGTCCCTGTTGTTCCCGTGATCCTGCAGTACAAATGTCCTGTCCTGGCCGCCCTGGTATCCGAGTGGGTCGGCCAACTGTTATCCTTGCATAGCGGGTCGTAACAACCGCCAACTTTGCCGACCTGCTACGGCCAGGCTATCTGACAGTGAGGGGTCTGCTAACAGAAGCTGAGGGATGAAGCTGTGACAGTATCTAAGGCGCCGTTCGTCGGTAGATTCAGGGGCCTTCAGGGGGCGCGGTGATCAGTCGTATCTCCAACGTAGGGGTGCAGTGTAAGGTAAGCCTGAAAGTATCCAAGAGGATGTTTACGAAGCTGATCTCTGAAGAGCTATGAAAGTCTGTCCTTGAGTCTGGCTCGAGTCCATCCTATATACAAGTCTCGGTGGGTCCCTTTGCCCCGGCTATGTTGGCTATTCGAGATATCCAACATATCCATCTTGTCTTCTGTCCGGGCTGTTCCCGCGATCACGTGACAGTACCCTATTTCTTCCGTCCCGGGGATCTCTGATTTCGCGCAGTGCTGGGTGTTCGTTATCCGCCGACGTCCGGGCGGGGTTGTTCTGTCAAAAAACTGGTTGTATATGTTACGGCCAGCCTTCTGACAGTGAGATTTGTGTTAACAGAAGCTGAGGTTTGACGCTGTAAATAGTACTGTAGGGTGCTGAAGGGATCCTGAGGGTTCAAGGCACTTAGGTGATCAGTCTAGGTGTCTAACAAGAGGGTC